>PYST01000521.1:0-19535 GCA_003049485.1 Ophioceras dolichostomum
ACGGAGGTGACCCCTCTCTTTAGGAGAGCATCACTCTTTACAATACAACGCTCTATTTTTCCTTTGTACGTAGGGGGAGAACGTCACATGGACTCCTCTGCATCCGCGTCAGGGTTTCCATCCACACCTTGCTCGTAAGCAGCCGCGCGTAGTTCGCAGTAAAAGTCGTCCTCCTCTGCCCTGGTACGATATCGGCGGGCTTTTGGCTGTGCTATGACGAGCAGCACATCTCCAGTGGCATCGACAACCACCCAAAGCGGCGGCATTGAGGAGGTGGGAGGATCGTGTGCCAGAGCGGGAGTATGCAAGGCTTCTAATTTCATAAGCGCGAGAACTGAAAGTCTGGGTACACCAAGGGAGATCAGACCCGTCGAGAGCAAGGTAGATTAGGTGGGTGTTGTTGCTCTACAAGAGAGGGGCAAGCTAGGAAGGGAAGTGTTGAACCACTGGGTGCACCTTTCTGCACCCATGAGGAACTAGTTGCCTCAGTCATCAAGGCATCCACCTCCAACAGACCTCAGGTCACGTGGACCCTCAGGAGTCGCCTACAAAAGCACTCCCTCCGGCCCACGCGTAGACTAGCTTTTTCTCTTCCTCGTACATCATCAGAATCAACAGATTGGTTTACCACACGCGTGTCTTTTCCAATTGGAACCCTGGCCTTCCAACAGGAAGCGTAGGATATTTTATGTTTTATAAACTGTTGGGAACAGAAAAGAGAAATCTCAGCATGGTCCTTGCAATGTCCCACAGACCGTAAATCCTAGCTCAAACTCAGGGGTGGGTTGTAACAAAGGTGGCATGTTGAAGGCGGAATTCACACAGCGGCCTCTCTGCGTTTCTTCAACAAATAAAAACAAAGTGTTCCGCTTTGCCTCGGTATGCCGTAACCGCGTTACTGTGTGGCAAGGCCGCTCTACATGGCATCCTCTTGCAGGCCTTCTTCCCTTTTACCTGCTGCTTTAAACGTCTCCGTCCCCAATGTTACCTGTTACTCAGGATCAACTCTCTCAGCCTTGTGTTCAATGAGGTTACAAAGGTCCCAGAGCCTATAATGTAGAAGACATGTGCTAGATTTTATGCAGTGTTACGGCTCCAAGGAACCGGCCTATGCTGCACCAACAAAGCGGCTGAAAATACGAGGGGAGCGTCGACAGCACCATGGCAACCTTGGATATACTGTCAATTCTTGTCTCTTGGGGAAATCTATGAAGCGGCCGTGGAACTACCTACTATGCCCCCCCTGACTTGAACAAAGAAGCCCTAGCGAAATCGCGCCACCAACACAGCCCTTCCCAGCGTCACTCAAGTGCACCCAGCCCTCGTAGACCCAACAGCAATATCATCATACCAGAACGTATTCGTGTCCCCACCATACGACTCCCACCCAAAGTAGATGGCCGTCACCTTTGGCTTGATCGAGCTCCGCTGCCACTGCGCCGCGTTAGGGTTGCTGACCCCGGCCTTGGCAGTCAGGCCGGCGACGACGTTCCCGTTCAGCCAGGTCTCGACCGTGCCGTCGGTGCCCAGGTGGTACTCGAAGCACTGCCAGCTTCCCGTGGTGAGCTTCGCGGACGTGGCGATGCCCTGCGGAGACAGGTCCGGCAGGGTGGCGTCGTCCGATTCACGGTTGTACATGAGGATGCTGCTCTGTCCGCCGATGCGGAGGTGCTTCTTGGCGCCTTGGGCGGAGTCGGGCATTGTGATGAAGGAGACATGGGAGGCTGTTAGGGCTTTGGATGCTTTGCTGGATGGGAAGAAACAAGATTTGAGTTAGTGATGGCTCTTTCTTTGTGTTCATTTTTTTTCTGCTTTAGTGTCAGGAGGGGGATCTTCTCCATTGTGTCTAGAAAATGAGCTGTAATTACTCACAGCCAAACCCTAACAAAAACATCGCCAGTGGGCACCTTCGTTGTGCCGACGAAGATGTGTCCGCAGTACCCGCCCGCTCCATCGACTCTTATCGAGTTCTTGCCGCTGTGCGCCTGGGAGCTGTCAAGCGTCACTTTCCCGCCCTGGTTGCAGTCTGGCGCGTACGTGGGCCATGCCGTTTGGTCCCATCCATTCTCAAAGCCCTCGGTGACTTGGGCTACGGAGAAGGGGAGGACGGTGAGCGAGAGGGCGAGGAGGGCAGTGGCGTGGAGGAGCATGGTAGTGGCTGGAGAATTGACTTTTCTCTGCTTGATGTGCTTGGAGAGTGCTGGACGAAAAGGTGCTCAGAAGCCGCGGTTATGAAGCCTTCGACGGCGGTATTTATTCCCTGCCTCCAACCATTAGCGGAGCTTCCCTCGTTGCCTTCATTAGAGTAGCCGCATGGTTGTCCATATATATATGACCCCATCTAGCTCCCGTCCGCATTCTCGGATATTCTGGCCCCGTCGGCCAGAGTGGTAGGTCTCGGGATCTGTTCGCGTCGGTTATCGCAGCTCCAGATGGCCTCTCGTTCCGGGGCAGATCCCCTTCAGATGGAGCGACTGTCATTGGCGGCAATAATACTAAAGCTTTCTGAATGAGACGGAGACAGCTCAAGGAATTCCGGGTTACGGAATTTTTAGTATTTTCTTTTGAGTAGTAGACCTCGTGGGGAAAAGCCTGTCCATGATGTCCTCTTCCGTGCAGTTAATGCTGGCTCACTTATTGTGTGGTCCACGTACCCATTTGTCACCATATTAGCCGGAACCCTACGTCCCTTGGTTCCTGGCCGGAAGCAGACAAAGCTCGGCCCATTGAGCCTAAAACCATCGAACTACTGGGCAGCATGCCATTTGAGAGTGCGACCGAACAGGAGCTTGGTTGGGAAGGTAGCTCGCAGCGAGTACCCTAATCGTCGGAGCATCAAAAGATGAAAAAAAAAAAAAATTGCAGGGGATGGAGGGGAAGCTTCGAGCGATTTAGTTCAGATAGAACATCAGTGGCCATTGGGGGTCGGCGCTATATGGACACGAGCTGGAAAAGGACGATTGATGGAGCGTTGGAAGGCTCGTGTATCGAAGGCGCCTAGTCATCACTGCAAGCCAGCAGGTGGATGCAGGGGCTAAGAAACTGACGAGACTCAAAGAAAGTCGGGTTTGGGTATCGAAGAAGGTTCTATCGGTTAGATAACAAAACAAAAAGTGCCATAAACGTTACTCTCGACTGTTGCGGTGGCCGGGGAAACTGATAACCTATCAACAACTATTGATGATCACCAGCCCAACACCCCGTCTCCTCTTCAACTCCCTCCACTCATCCCACCACTCCTCCTCCGCGGTCGCGTCCGCCTCGTCGCCCGTGTGCCCCCGCCCATCCCCCCTCAACTTCTTCTTCTTCTCGATCCTAAGCACATCCTCCAACAGCCGCCAGTCATACGCCTCGGCGTATATGCGTCCCTGCCGAGGGTCTGCGGCGGTGGCGAGGCGTGCCTTGGCGAGCTCCTCGACGCGATCTAGGAATTCCCCCGTGGCGTCTTTTCGCTGGGCTTCGACGAGGATGATGTGGTCGGAGGAGAACGGGCTGCGCGATTTTGTGGGACGTCGTGCCGGTTTGGGTGTTGGGTTGGAGGGGAGGAGGAATGAGCGGTCCCAGCGTGAGAGGTCTGTTTCGAAGGTGGCGATGCCGTACTCTCGGAGGAGGTCGTCGGTTACGTAGGGAAAGGTGGCGATACAGGGCGAGAGGAGGATGGATTTGTTGGCGAGGAGGGAATATGTGCCTCGGTGATAGCATGGCGGTTTGGTGGCCTTGCTGAGAGCGGCTTGTGAAGGCGCAGACGAAGACGGCCCGGCTTTGGTTACGGTGGTTGTTGTTTTGCGGGATGGGGATTCTACGGGTATTGATGACGTAGGTGGTGTTCGACTGTCCACGGCAGGAGGGCGGTCGGGCCGGCGCTTGGGAGAAGCGCGGGAGAATGGCTTCTCTTGCTCGGACGGGCCATGTGTAAGCGGTTGCTCGTGGAAGCTCAAGCGGAACGACTGCGAATTGTCCCTGGGCGACGAGCTGATGGTGATGTCCTCCAACGGGCCTCGGTAAGGCGCCTTAAGCGGTGATCGTGTCATGGAGGAGTCTTTGGGAGAGGTCCGTTGTGCCTTAGCCCGCTCCACAGATGATAGATGTGGAGAGTCCGCAGGGCGTTTGCGTCGATTCATCGGCGGTGAGAGTGTGAGGTCGATGACCGTGGCGTCAGCAGGCAGGGTTGAAGTCCGCTTCGATGGCGTCTGTCGTCGGGCTGACTTGGCAGCGGATGAAGGTGATGAACGTGCGGTTGGGTCAGGGGTTAAGGGCGCCTTGAGTTGTGGCACCGGCAGTGGTGGTGGTGGTAGTGGTTGAGGTTGATGAAGAGACATTAGTGCGAGAGAGCTGGCTTGCGACGGTTCCGTCTGCCGAGAAGAGCAGGTCGTAGCCTGGCTTGAGGCATCAACAAGCACTCCTTTAGGGTCTGCCCCTTCCAGCGCTGCGATCCAGTGCAATAGCTCCTGGATGTCTTCCGGCTGCGGCGTCTCCTTTCCCTTCTGCGCCATGCGCTGGAGCTCGTCGAAGGTCACCGTGTTCTTCCACGTCCTGTCGCAGTGGATCTTGCTGACCATGGGAAAGCGGAGACTGCTGAAAGCCACGTTTGGCTCTTGGATAAACGAGAAGCACCGAATGTCAAAGACGGGAGGCTCCGGGAAGATAATTGATGGCCGCTTCCCGTCGTCGAGGCCCGGCTCAAAATGGAGGATGGTGAAATTATTGTCCTCCTCGGAAACGGTGTTTGGGCTGATGTACTGCGCGAAGTACTCCAGCTGGCTCGCGTTGAGCTCGACGACATTGGTGACGGTGAAGCTCGGCTTCTCTGTACTGCGCAGCACCTCCTCCTTGTTGCTTAAACAACCGATGTAGAAGTGCGTCCATCTCAGATTCGGCACCTTGCAAGTCTTCGCCTTGGCAGCGTCGTATCTGGCCCCGACGACGGCGAAGTCGCCCACGTCGCCGAAATTGCCGATGTACTCCTTCTTCACCTTGATTGAGCAGCACGAGTACGGTCGTCTATGGCCCCCGAGTGAGAAGTCGAAGTAGGGGTCGTCTGGCTTGAGCACCAGACCTTCTTCTCGGGCGGTGATGCACCGGGCAAGCGCCTGGCGCAGGTCGGATGCAGCCGAACGCTTGGTGAAGTCAATGACTTGCCTTGGCACGAGCGCGGACAGTCCGGGCTTGCACTCAACCAGCTCGCCCAACCGACGGCAGCGCTCTGACTGGCGCATTCCGAGAAGAGACTCGTCGTCAATCATCAGCACGTCGTAGTAGACGATCATCAGGCTCTCCCAGTAGTGGGTCTGCGAGTCAAGTTTCGATCTGTTAAAGAAACTGCCGGATCTCGAGACGTGTTTTCGAATCTTCTCGAACGGGAGGATCTTGTCGTCGCGCGTGCTGAAGACTACCAGCTCTCCCTCGAGGATGCAGCCCTTCTTGAAGCGGCACGACGGTTCGTCGATGTCCAGGGCTGACTTGATGGCGTAGTGGGCGTTGATACGATCCGCAGTGCTTTCCTTGCCGCTTTTGGAGAAGATCTTGATGCAGTCCGTGCCTTTGGACAGGTCGACGTGGATCTGGCAGTACTCCCCATCCAGCTTCTTTTCGACGCTCACGCGACGCCCGTAGAGCATCTCTGAGCAGTGCTTGATGCTGCGACCCTTGATAAACGGCTGTCGCCCGACCTTGACCCCCAAGACGGGGACAAGTCGTCTTGAGAGCTCAGATGCGCTCGAAGCGCCACTCAAAAAGCCATATTCGGCTCTGTGCTGTGTAAGGATGTTGGTCGCCACAAGTATGTCGTCGTGAATCTTCAACAGCGTAGGTAAAAGGGGATCGATGTGGCGGTAGACGATGGCTGGGTCAAGGCTGACCGGCGAGAAATCCTTGAGGACCAGCCGACTGAGCCACTTCGCCTGGTTAGGCTCGAGGCGCCGGTAGAGTCGACGAAGGGGAGCTTCCTGGTCTGTTGCGTCTGGAGCTCGAGCTGCTGATGACCTGACGACCGACGAGCTGAAGCGACATCGAGAAGCGATGTCGTGGAGAACTGCATCAATTTCTTCAACGGTAACCGGTGGGTGAGGCGGATTGGGTGTCTGCTGCAACGCGCGCTCGACGCATTCGGCGAAATCTAGCCCACGGCCAGGCGTCTGGTACTCCAAGAGCTCTGCCACGCGTGATCGGCCGAGGCACAGGGCGCGTGAGACGGTGCGGCCCAGGGTCCTCTCCTGTATGCCGTAGACGCGGCCAGGCCTCGAGGTGGGAACCAGGGTCGAGACCACCGCGCAGATGTCGACTTCGCCGTCACGCAGTCGTTCTTTGTGAGCATTGAACCAGTCCTTGATGACGCCGCTGCCTGAAATGCTCGACCGCCGCCCGCGCGCGGCATTATCCTCGAGTTTTTGGAGGAGATCACAGATATAGACAAAGGGAAACCCCATTTTCCTGATCCCGGCGGTAACAAAGGCGTTGACGAGATCATGCTTATCCAAGGTCTAGGAGACGAAGGGACGATAGCTAGCGGCATTGGAGGCAGAGAAGCCGATTAAACACGGTGCGTGTGATCATTCCAGAAAGAAATTTTGGTAGGCAGCAGTGAAGTGACCCGCGGCATGTGCTCCCAGCTGAGCCACTTCCTGAAAAGACGAGGTTGGCGATTGTGGTGATGCCTCGTTAATCTGGCTGTCAATTACGTGGGGCGTACCAGGCTACTTGCGAGCCACGCGACGCGAATTCACGTGATCCCTCTCGACATTTTGGGCACCATCACGACTCAGGTCGTTCTACCACGGGCTAGGGACCACATCAACACCCTACCTTTGGGATTCATCCGCTTCACCTCGTCGGAAGCCTGCACTGGACGAATTCTTGGTGTCTGGCAGACCTCGCCGCCGCGCGACTGCTGTAGCATTAGCGAGCCACAGTAGAAGTTGGTGTTGGGCGTCATTCTCACTCACATGATCAACCGGGACTGAACACCAGACGGAAAACTTTGGCATCCGTTGCTGGCGCCGCAGCGCCCGTTCTGACTGATTCGTAGTGGCTAGCGTCAGCGGGAGATGGGAAGACCCAGATAAGTGAACGGTGGCCGTCCAAACTTCACAACGCTACAGCACCTAAATATACCACCTCTACCGGACGGACCTACACCCCAACATGTATCCTATTTATTTCTCTTTCACGATTCGGATAATTCGCCGAAAGAAATACTTACACATAGCCCGTAGCAGCAGTATCCACGCTTTCCTAGAAAAGGGCCACACGTCAGCCCTAGCCTCAGGGACAGGCATCTGGCACAGGCACATGGCACATAGCACCTGGCATAAAGTACGGAGGTTTGTGTAGCAGGGTTCTTCCTTCCAAACCCCCGGCCCGGAAAGTTCAGTCCACGACCGGATTATGTTCGGGGGCAGAGCAGCAAGGTTGGTCTTGAAACGGATCCGGACACAGGAATCGGAATCGGGACTGGCGAGAAGGATGAATGATCAGCGAATGCGGAAGGGGCTTCGTTTCCTACCACCAGTTCCGTCCTAAGTTCTGATCCGTCCTTAGGTCCTCAGGGGCACTGGGTCTTGACCTTCCCGAGTGGAGGTGAGGCGGCGGGCGGTGGTGGCGGGTGGCGGCAAGTGACGGATGGCCGAAGAGCAAGTTCCGGATGATGAAAGGAATGTTTCCTTCGTCTCCTCATTCCTCACTGTTGGGCATTCCGTGGAGCTGTGTGCAAGGAAGATGATGTGTTTGTGGTGAGGTGGGGGAATTTGCGGTTGGAGAAGCACCCGGCTTGGCGTTTTCTGTGGGGTTTGGTCCTTTGGGTTATGTCCTTTTCAGGGCCGAGGCAAGGAATAATTGGGCGGCTCCAGCCAGCGGTTGCCCGCTGATGACCTAACAGCGCTGACAGGTCCCGACCTGCAGACCCAATACGCCGGATGCTCAGCCATCCGTGATTCGAGAAGAGCACCTGGCCCCAATTCCACCCAATCCCATTGTCCAGTCCCTTTGGTCGCGAGCCGCTTTCTTGCACGGAGTCTTCGAGCCCGCTCCCTTTCTTCGAGCGGTGAGAACTCGGCCGTAAAGCGTGAGCACACATTTTGCCCATTTCGATTGCATCAGCAGAATCGACAGGCCTTGTTCAATATGATTTTTCCATACCACACAGAACCAACAGGCAGGGGACAGTGGCAGGTGAGGCTTCTAGATGTATGTTTGAATAGGGGCCGGCAAAACCTGCTAGTCGATCGGCGATTAGATTGGACATTGCGGGGACGCCTAAGCCATATTGAGCCTAGCTTGTGCATTCGGCAACAAGCTCATCCGCGCCACCCTGGTCATTGAACTCCCGTCATCAACACACCCATCAAAATACCTACAGTTTTGTATCTCGCGGCCAGATGGAATGAACGGAAAGCTCCATTCTTCCTATCCTCTCTTTGCGTTCACTCACCGGATTATCGGAAATGAGGGGAAATATTGAGAAAGAAACAACGAAAACAGTTGGAGAAGTACGGATTGAGGAAGAGGACCCGATGGAGTCCAGAGCGAGTCGGCAGGCTCCCAATCCGAGACACGAGACAGACCAAACAGCGGCAATCCGTGCTCCCGTTTCTTCTCGCCCCTTTCTTTTTTCCCGCCTTACGCACCCCCGCTGCCCGCCACACGCCCGGTAGGTTTGGAAACGAGATTCTGTGACAGAATCTGGCGCTGGCCACTCGCCTTTCCGGTCTCGTGGAATTCTCTGTTCTTTGTACCGTCTTGCTGCAAGTGCTTGCCTGCCTGCCATTCTCTAGTGTCCCCCCTGTGACATCGTTCGCCCCGTCTTCGACTCCGGGCCGCTGCAGGGCCCCCGTTTCCCCCTCACTGATCGAAACAGAGGAAACGGACGGGGAGGCTTTCGCTCATCATCATCAGATAGACTTGTTGTTGATGTTGGAAGATCCCGGCCCGGACCAGAGCAGCGCCGATCGGCGTGTGAGATTGTTTCTTTTTTAGCCATGAAAGGACGGAACGGATGAGGCTTGATCTCCTTTTTTACTTAGTGGCTGGCTTCTGCTCCTCCTTTCGCTACCTGCTCAATCCTCCCGGCTGGCCGTGTGTTTCCTTTTCGGTCTCCCGACTCTGATATAATAATTTGCCCGCCTCTTTTTTCGCCATTGGTATTGCAAGCGATCATCATCGTCTTCGTCATCACCACCTCATCAGTCTCGACCCTCGTCGCTCGTACCAAAATACGGTACCTTCCACATACGTACGACCCACTAGACGAACTATTGTCCTGCTAGTGCCCACGCCGGTCACGGAAGTCCTTCGCGCCGTTGCTAGCCTTGCAGCCTATCCGCCCTGCTGGCTGTTGTCAGACCAACTTTGGGTATCATTGTGGTGTATCATTGTGGTGTAGGATTGGGCAACAAGGGAATCATTGTCGGTGGCTTGCTGCAGTTGGTCCATCCGGGTCGGGTCACACTTCAACAGCACGCGCAGTGGTCCTCCTCATCTCCTGGAGCCACAGCAGCAGAGGTGAAAACAGCGAAGGAGCACGGGCGGCACCACCCTTACACGGATACTCATTCCGTCGTACTTCTTGACCAAGGGAAAACAAACGCCTTCCCTTTTCGGACCATCTGCTGAGCCAGCAGAGAAAAGACATCAAATATCCGCCAGGATGCCCTTCCGTCTTCTCCCTCTGCCACCCCTCCACCTCACCTCCCTCATGCCATACTCGATCCGCAGCTGGCCCAAACCGTCGCGGCGCCCACCACCACGAGATTCATCCGCCATGATATTTCTCACTCATCCATTATTGCACTTGGTGTTGGTGCTTCTCGTGGTGCTGGCCTCGTCGTCTGCTCTCCAGGGCCTTCACAACAGCGACGGCCATGTGGGATCTCATCAGGCGCGACAACAAGTCTCAGGGGGGTCTTCCTCATCATCGTCATCGGGCGTTTCCCGTCGGAGCAACTGCAGCCAGGGACCATGCGTGAGCGTAGATGCGCCCAACCCTGTCGCGCATTTGTATCCCGCCAACGCGACGGGTGTGCTCAACGCCACGCTGGCTATCATGCCCATCCCGATGGACACGGCGAGGCGACTCATCCCCGCCGAGTGGGGTATTCTCGAGGGACCACTCCGGGCCGCCCTTCCCGGCTTTCCTGCTGGCATGTACCCCGTGTTGCTTCAGGCCGCGCACGATCATGACGTCCAGCTGTTCGCGTGGAACTTCAGTGTCCCTGACTTTTCGGTAAGTCCCAAAGCACCCAAGCACCCATACCCCGCCCCCTTTCTGACCCTGGCATGCGATGCTAACATGGTGAGAACACAGCGCATTGGCTTCGAGTTCCCCTTCATCGACCTGCTCGGCGACGGCTACACCTCCTTCCGCTGGGCCCCCGAGCAGCTCCTATCCAGCGACAACGAGATCGCCCTCGGCGGCTCCATGGCCTACGGCACCGTCGCGCACCCGGCCACCTTCGACCCTCCATGTGATGCCTTCCGCCGCGTCGCCGCCGGTCCCGGTCCTGGTCACAACAAATACCGCTTCAGCGGCTCCTCCGTATCCGGCTCCGCCATGTCGCTCGAGTTCTCCAAGTCCGGACCCGAGACGCTGGAGCTATACCCCGTGTCGTTCTTCAAGAACATCACAAACCAGCCGTCCTTCGCCAACGGCAGCACCTGCGACAACATGATCCGCCTGTTTAACACGACCCTCACCGACACGGCTCAGGGCCGCGCCCCGCAACCCATTGTCGGTCGCGTGGCGGCTACTAACATGGGTCCCTTCAGCACCGTGGACCCTTGGTCTGGGTTCCGGGATGTGAAGGGCATTCAGGTCGCCACGGCGTTCATTGAGAATAACTATCTGGACTGCCGGACGCTGCAGGGGTACCAGGGCACTGGCGGGCCTGGTGACTCATGAAAAAAAGGAAAAATAGACGAAGGCTAATGGTGGTTTTAGGACCTGTAAATAATTTTAATGAGCTAGACTTTTAATGATACCCATCTACATCAAGCAGTTGTTCTGCGCAAGAAACACGCGTCTTCGTGCGTGTATCAACAGGTTTAAAAACGTCTGCGACATCAAGAACCGAGATCAAGCCGTACAGCCGTAGACATCATCTATTAAACATGCTATAAAACGCCCCGAAGAAAATGAACAGAGATCAAAAGAAGAACGTCTCACGCCCGCCTGCTTCTGGCATCAGAATGTGCGGACCAGCAATAACTGCCAGTCAATCCGCCTGCACGTGGCTCAGAAACAACAAGGCCAGGGAGGCTACAGGCCACTCACCGCTTGATGACGACAACAGAGATAAAGGCAAGTGTCATCATCCGGGCAGCCGACCGAGCAGCCTGATCGCAAACAGGGAAATGTTCCCTCTAATAAGAGCTAAAACACGATATTTCCCACAAGATGTTCCACGCAGCTCAGACGAGCCTAAAGACAATACAACCATCCAACAACTCTCCTCTCCTCCTTATCAATAAGCCCACCTTTTCACTCTCTTCTTTCTTTTCTCCTCAGTTCTCCTCTCCTCCCCACTCCCGACAATCCATCTCAAACAGCATGCTCAGCCTTGATAACCCAAGACTTGTCCCTGCCCGCGCCCGCCCGCTCGGCAACCGTCTCGATAGACAGCTTGATCTGCGCACGCGTGCACTTCGTGAACTCAGTGCTGAGAATCTCGACGAGGCCCACCTTGCTCAGCTTGGGGAACCGCAGGATCGCGCGCTTCAGGTCCGGCATCATCTCGGTAGGGACGAGCGCGGCGGGCTTCTTGCTGCCCCCTTGCGCGAGCGTCGCGAAGGCGTTGGCGGGCGCACCTGAGTCTGTCGCGGACGAGGGGCCGGTCGCCGTGGGTGGTGGTTGCATGGAGCCGGCGGGGGCAGCGGCGGTGGATGAGGGGGCGGACGACGCGTTGGCGGCGGTGCCTGCGGCAGGGGCGAGCTTCGGCTCGGGATCCCAGTAGCGCGTCGAGAAGGGGTCGATGCTGTGGTGGTGCTCGAGCTCTGTGAGGGGGGTTAGAGTGCACGGCTTGATGGAGGGGCAGTCGGGCGCGACGGCGACGCGCAAGATCTCAGACGGTGGCGGACGGCGGATCTTCTCACCAGGGATGAACTCCATGCGGTACTTGTACATCCGATGCACAGGGCCGAGACGTTTTCCGTCCTCGTAGCAGAGGCCACTGCTCTCCGGCTCGAGGCCAGATGCGAAGAGAGGGCGTTTGAGGGAGACGTCCTCGGAGTCATCGAGGAAGTCGGCCATGTCTTCGTCCTCGTCCAGCTCCTCTTCGTCATCATCCATGTCGTCGATGTCCTCACCGTCGCCATCGTCGACCCACTCGGCCTCGGAGTCGTAGTCGTACTGTAGTGGCAGGAGCTCGCGCGACATGGGGCGGCGGGCGAGTCGGCGCATGCTGCCTGAGCGGGGCAGGGTAGTGATTGTGCCGTAGTAGGCGGGGCGCACGTCCTGGTAGAAGCTGAGGGACTTCATCGGGACTTCCTTCAGCAGATCGCGAGTGGTTTTGTGGATCTGCACCGTCTGTTGTGAGTCGTGGCCGGTGAGGTCGATTGGCACGGAGGATGAGGAGCCGCCTGTGGGCGCTGGCGAGGAGGCTTCGGAGAGCATGGTCATGACTTTGCGGACGTTGGGGTACGTTCGACCGCGCAGGCCGGGTTGGGCAGGTAGGCCAAAGTACTCCACACTAGCTACGGCGCCAGTGAATGATTTGGGCGCGAAGGGCTGGCGTCCCGCAACAAATTCGTCGAGCGCGCGTGACTTCAGCTCCTTGGCGGCCTCGTCCATCTCAAACGCGTCGCGCGCTAGCGTAACGTGCTCCTTGACGAAAAACGGCTTGAAGATCTTCGAGTACACCGATGGCACTTCGGTAATGGGTGCCTTCTGAGGGGTGACGTCGGCCGAAGTAGCCTGCTGGGGTGACTCTGTTGAGGAAGGATTGAATGTGGCGGGAGTAGCTTTTTTGCTAGGTGTTGAGGGACCTGCCTTGAAGAAAGACGCGAGCTTCAGTTGGCTTCGCTCCTTTTTCTCTTTGGCCTCTTGCGCTTTCCGAACCTCCTCCTCTTTCTCCCGTTTCTTCCTGTCTTTTTCTTCTGTCCGCTTCCTATTTTCTTCCTCTTTTTCCTTCAGCTTCTTTTCTCGTTCTTCTGCCTTGACTTTCTTCTCCTCGTCAAGCTTGGCCTTCTCGGCTAGCTTAGCCGCCTTCGCCTGCTCCCTCTCTTTGGCCTTCTCCTCCTTCTCGGTCGCGGTGAGACGCTTGCGCTTAGCAGGTGGCTCGCTCGACACTTGGCCCACTTGCCCCGCAATCGATGTTGTCGCTGGTGAGGTCGCAGCTGCCGGTGGTGGGGGAGCTGGCGCGATAAGCAGCGCGGCCTGCGGAGTGGTCGGAGGTAGGCTGGTCACGGAAAGGGCTGTCGGCTGGGAAAAGAACGGTCGGCGAGATGGAGAAGGGTTTGGGGACGGCGAGTTCATGGCAGGAGTGCTTCCGCTGTCGGTGAGAGACGCCGGGCTGCTGTGGGCTTGAGGCGATGATGCCACTTGAATCGAAAGCTCGCATGTTGCAGGCTCTGCAACCACGGTTAGTCGTGGCTCCAAGCACACGACCAATGATGGGAGGGAAAGGTGAAGGCGCGTGAACGTACCAGTGACGGAGCCATGATGCAAAACTCCAGAACAGGGGGATTTGCCTTCCATCATTCCGTGGTATTGGTCGTCAACAAACTCCTCGTGGCTTCGCTTCCGAGATGGGGAGTCGAGTCCGATGACGTTGGCCGAGATGTCGAGCAGAGGCATCGAAGCCAGTGGGAGCCCCAAAAAGCTCCAACAAGACTCGAGAACGGACTACAAATGGTAACGGATGGCGACCGAGCAATTCAAGTGGGAGGGGCAGAGCAGGGAGAGGATGGTCACGAGGGGAATCAAGCAGCGACCTAGGCTGCGTACTGGATGGTCGAAATGTGCACGAGCGGTGAATTGAATCAATTGATGATTTGATGGTGCATGTTGGCGGAGTGAACGAGCTGGAACGCGTCCTTGAGCGGTGGACGCGTAAAGTTGGCGTTTCGTGGCTGGTGCGATGCCCCACCTCCACATGGGTGAATCTGTGGCTGTGCTAAGTCTTCTGGCAGCTGGCGGCCGTTACTGTGACGGTGGAAAACGCTCTAAGGAGTGAGATTTTGGGAGCCTCTGGGGAGAGAGTTAGAAGCTCTCCCAGGGCAAAAAGGTGTAGTTAGTATTTGTAGGCTTTGAAAGCCCCCAAATAGTGCCTGGAACACGTGATTCCGATCGTCACAGTTACACCACAAATTTTCAGTCCGAACTGACTCTCTCCTCCGTCCCATCGTCCTCGCTAGTTTCCACATTGATCTTGTGCCCTCTCTTTGGCCGACTACTGACCGCTACCATATTCTCAATCGGCCGCTGCCCCATTGAGAACGCTTCGAACTCCGACGTGAAGTAATAACCTAGGCTACCAGTTTCAACGTGTGGTCGCAGCACATTGATGATTGACTCGCCCAGTTGTTGATGGCTCTCCCGGCCTTGGCTTGACGACATCAGGAATTTGGCCCATGCCACCTCCGCGAACAACATGTGTTTGTCAAAGGGACGCCTGAGGTTGATAACAAGAGTCAGTACCTACAGTTGTAAGCATGTATAAGTCCTGCGGCAATTTCCAGCACAGAAGTCTGCGGGTATTCAAATCACGTACTTTTGTCTGCCCCATGGAGGGAAGCCCGGCGCCGGGAGGTCGGAAAGTGGTTGGAATGTACGGTATCTAGGCATTAGTGGAATCGAAGTTAATGTATCGTAGATCTCTGTTTCCCACTTGTCATACGGATGCAGCGGGTGCAGGCTGTGCTGGGGAATCTGGAGCTCGCTTCCGCAGACCGTGGAGACAGCTCCCTGCTCTTGGAGCACATCTACCATCGTTCTACGCAGGAACATGTGCAGCAAGGCCCGGCCACTCATCGACTGGCCGCTGTTGAGGAGCACCGGGCTTTGGTCTTTGTCGGTCCGAGGGTTGTCCACGACGGCGGGGTCCGATACCGTGGTACTATGCGTATCCAGTCGCGCGCTGTCCCGGTTTATCCGGTCGCTAACAAGGTACTGGACGAAAACGTCCGGTTTACCTGGTCGCTAACAAGGTTCTGGACGAAAACTTCCTCCAGATGGCGGAGGGCGGCCAAGGACCAGTCCAAGGGTGTACATCCGTGGACGTCAGGCATGTTGACCTCCGCCTTGGCTTCCACCGCCAGCGTGCCGGCAATGAGCAGGAAGTCCATGAGCTGCAAGTCCGATGGTGAGTCGTGTTGCACCATAGCTTGGGCCGCATACGACAGAGGAGTGCGGTCAGTCTCATCGGCAAGGTTCGGATCGACGCCGTCCTTGGCAAGTAAGGAGAGCACCGCTCTTGTTGGCCCTGAGACGCGGCTATGAGAAGTGGGGTGGCCCCGGAGCCGTCGCGACCATTTACATCCACACTATTTACATCCACACCCTCGTGCTTGAGTAGAAGATCGAGTGCTGGAAATTGCCTCTGAACGCAGCCAGGTGCAGGGGAGACATGCCGGACGCGAGGCCTACCACTGGCCTGATTGCCGTATTAGACAGCATGGTTTCCAGGTAGCCTTGAGCTCCCCTAGCCACGGCTAGGAGCAGTGCCGTACCTCGTTGTTTGCACGTTGAGGCCGAGTCGGTCTAGTGCAGGAGCCAGTTCACACAAAGACTGGCTGCTTACGTGCCCCAACAGAATGGTGAGCAATAACGGTGTAAATCCGTCGGCGTTGGCGAGGGCCCAATTTGCGCACTGGTGGCCCTCTGCAAAATGCCGGAAATAGTTGTTGTTGCTCCGCTTGCGGTGGCGTGTCCGCCAGGAGCCGTCGTTGGTCTCCCACGGGAGGCGGTGGAGAATACTGTTTCCCCTATCATCGGTCTCGTTCACGTCAAGGTCGTGCTTCCCGAAGAGCTGAAGTAGAGAGGCCCAGCCCGGGTACAGCTGTCCCAGGCACACATTCGGCAGTCTATGCAGCAAATCTGCCCTTGGACCGGCCGGCGAGGACGCGATATGTTCGAGAAGCATTCCGAGGATCTTCGGCCGTTGAGTGTGGATCGCGGCAGCGAAAGGTGACCGCCCAAGTTCGTAACGTGCCCGTTCAAGGCCGCAACGAGCCCGTTCAGTCTGCTCCACATCCGCCAAACTCTCAGAGACAAGGCTAGCCGGGTCTGTCAGTTGTAGCAAAATGGACACTTTGGACATGTCGGTGGAACGGCAAGCCAATGCAAGAGCCGTTTCGCCCAATGAGAATCCGGTGAACTTGACTGAGGGGTCCGCTCCGTGAGCGAGAAGTCTGCACATCTTCGCATCGCTAAAAACAGCGGCGCGGTGGAGAGGTCCGTGAAACTGCTTCGACGATGCCGGAAGCTGACTTGCCGCGCCTCGGCCTGGCAAGAGGGTGACTATCCCGATGTGTCTGGACTCAATCGCTGCGGTCAAGGGCGTCGTCCACCTCCATTCTCTGTGGTCGATGCTCGCTCCTCGGTCTAAAAGACGCTTGGCGATCTGGATCTGCCCGTCCAGGCAGGCTCTAATCAGGGGTGTCCTCCCCCAGAAGTCCGGCGCTTCAAGTAAGATGTCAGGCTGAGACAGAAGCATCTGCACCACTTTCACGCTGCCGGATTGGACAGCTTTAATGAGCAGCGTGGCCCCGTCGGCGCATATGCAACGGTTCAGCCGGACGTGCATCTTCTTGCCCTTGATAAGCTGCGCCAGAAGATCGGGGTCGTCTTCTTGACATGCAAACAGTCCAAACCGCAGCGCGAATGCTCTCACTTGAACGTATGGTGCACGTCGCCAGTAAAAGCGAACGAAGGCCGTAGAAGGGTATTGCTCTCGATCGATACGCGCCAGTTCCGCGATGTGCTCGGGAGATTCGAATATCGCGTATCTAAGGAAAGAATAGAGGTGCCGACCATCTCATTCTTGATCCTATCGATAGTCGTATTGAACTCGTCCGGGACCGCGTTGAATCTCGGTCCGTCCACAGGCTCTCCCGTGAAGTCTTGCTCACTGGTCAAGCCACTGATTATCGGGAATTTGGGGCGGCTGCCTCCGTGATATCGATCCCATCAGTGCGCCACAAGGTCCTGAATCCATGGACAGGAGGCGCACAGCGAAAGGGTCGAGGGGTCTCCGTCCGCGGCTCCGGCCTCGGCGTCCAGCCAGGTATCTCGAAAGCCTCGCCGGATTTAATGCTCCGCCCGCGCAGCCCGGGATATAAGGTGTGTCGCCGTTTGTCCTGGAGATGGGGCCGCCGAACGCTGGTGGTCTCAAGCCAGTTTTGTAGAGCCTCTGGTCCCCTTCGCAGCCAATCTCAACAGCCCAGTCCGGAAAGCGTGCGAGTCCACTTTTGTATCTTTCGCCGATCTCGCTCATTGTCTGATAACAGATGCATGCAAGTGACATGTGGGCAAGAGCGGCTGCACGCCCCCATTTTTTTCGGATGTTTGGGTCCAAGTTAGGGTCTGAGTGTGAGAACGCGTGCTTGGCGAGGAAGTCCTTTACAGACTGATGGATGAGCGTAACTTGGTCACGTCTTCTGGGGAGCAGCGAGGCAAACGAGCGACGACCACCATCCGGCTTCGTCTCAGTCGCATCATCGGAAGAATACCAGGACAACCACGACAAGCGCCTCTCGCTCTTGCTCTGAGTCTTTTCTGTCGGGATAATGACGCTTAGCCCGGCCTCCGGCTCGTCGTCCGAGCGAGAGGGCCCCAGGTCGTCGTCCCGGGCTCGATTTCGGAAAGCGGCCGAAAGCCCAGCCTGCACACTCTCGTCTGGACTGGAGGGCGGCGCAATGATTGTAGACTTAATCCGCGGGTTCTTGACTTGACCAGACCTCCAGAGATGACCGGGAGGATTCGCCTCAGGTCGTCATCAGTTTCGATGAAGTCGGGTTTGGCTCGCAGATCCTCAAAGATCGGCAGACGGGATCCGGATCTAGTTGAGGGCTCCACGGAGCTCCGAGATGGACATCGGTCTGGTGGCAAAACACACCCACATCAGGAGCTTGCGTGATAGCTCAGGTCGGTTAAGCAAAATCGAGTTGAGGATGCTCTTGCACAGTGTCTCAAGAACGTCTATGGACCGCAACATCGCTTCCTTGCTCATTCCCGACCTGTGTTGGTTGGCTGCTTTGGCCGTCACGAGTTTGGCCCACTGGAAGCTGCCCTTCCCCAGACGTGGATCTTGTTGTGGAGGCTGTCGAACAGCTCATTTCTAGGTCGAGGAATCCGGAAAGCTCGTACCGGATGTACTCGTCCAGATCTTTGCTGTTTTCGTCCTTGGCTGCGATGGTACTCTCGGTGGGGTTAAGCTTGAGGTCAGGGGAGATGACGGGATAGTATCGACAGGAGAAACAGATGCTGAGGCGGTTCGACGAGGAGCCAACCTCTCGGTTGAGCCGTCTGAACCCCTCAACAAGCTCGCGGATTGCCTGAAGGTCATCTTCGTTCTCATCGGTGCCCCGACATTCGTCGAGGGCATCTATGTAGATGCGAACGCCGACTTCCCTGAGAACCAGCGAGACCGCCCTGCTGAGGACCTCCTCGAGCTCGGCAACCTCCCATCTCGAGTCGGTGGCGAAGGACCTGTGCTGCAACAGTGATGTCTGGAGCACGCTATCTCCAACTGCTGGGAACTGTCGCAATAGCTGGTAGACCATAACCCTCAGGAGTCCTTCAGGGCTTTTCTGGAGCTTGTGGCCCCCGTTGTAGAAGAAGAATTTCACGCAAAAGTCCCCCTTGCTATCCTTGGCGTCCGCCTCCCCTCCCACACGCTGACGTCGTGCCTTCGGGGGGTGGGAGATGGCGTGTTTCAAGAGGGTAGTTTTACGCGTCCCGGGGTTCCCCAGGATCCAGAGAATGTTCTTCCGGCCGTGACACCAGTCCTTGTATACGGGATGCTTGAGGAGCCATCGGCAGGTCTTGTCGGCAGCAGGTCTTACGCTATTCGCTCGCGAAAACATGTCGGGGAACGCAAGCAATTCCAAGCAAGCAGCGAGGTTGGGGCCTTCTTTCCGGGAGGTGGGGCGATGAGGGTTGACTGCCGGTTGGATTTGTTCGCCGATGTTGATGTGGATGCCAGGGGCCTTCCCTTCGAGTTCTGGAGGCATTGTCTGGAGGCATCTAGCCAGTCTTGGAGGCGGGAGATGACGCGCTTGTAGCCCACATCGTGTCTCGTGTCAAATCTTGGCATTTCTCGATGATCTTTGGGGATGAACGCCGAATCGTGCCCGTCGAGCTTTGCCGAATGCGCTGGGACGATGAGCCCGATACCTCGCACCTCATACTCCTCCACAAAGCAGACGATTTTCACCCGAGCACCAGCCCCAAGCAACCACGTGCCAAAGGATCGTTGGATATCCTCAAGAATTGAACCCTGCTGTTAGAGCTTTGACTTAAGCTCGCCCCCCACAATATCGGCCACCCCTGGATATCGGCCACCTCGACACAAAAAAAGGGAGGGCATTCCCGATCAATTTTCTCG
>PYST01000522.1:0-10315 GCA_003049485.1 Ophioceras dolichostomum
GGTGGCGTAACCGGCTGGTCGTCCTGAGGCCACGGCCATTCTCTCCACACAGCCCGCGAGTAGCGGCAGTGCACCAGATGCTCGGGGGACAGAGCCACCTCAAGCTCACCGGGATCATCTATCTGCACCGCATCAAGGATGAGAAGATGACCAACGCCATTATGAAAAACCTTTCCATGTTCCGAAACCTGTGTGGCAACGATGTGTATAAGAATGTGATCTTGGCCACTACTTTCTGGGACGAGATGCTCGACCTGGCAAAGGCCGAGGATCGGGAGAGGCAGCTCGTCTCCAGAGACGATTGGTGGGGATTCATGGCCTCGCGGGGGTCTCGCATTCGGAGGTTCATGAACACCCGAGAGTCTGCACTGCAGATTCTGGGCGAGCTCGTCGGACTGCCCGTGGTCACCCTGCAGATTCAAGATGAAATGGTGAATCGCGGTCTCTCCGTAGGTGAGACGACTGCAGGTGCAGCACTCCAGCAGGAGCTAGCTGATCTCAAGGCCAGATTCAAGCGCGAGATGGATGATCTGCGACGAGAGCGTGAGGAGGCTGCTCGATTACAGGACATCCAGCTCCAGGAGATCTACGCCAAGATGGAGAAGGAGAAGCAAGAATGGATCATAGAGGTCGAGGCCGGCCAAGAGGCGCTGCGCGCAGACCGGAGGAGGGAGCAACTCCGTATGGATCAGCATTTCAGGGACGAGATCGTACGCCTCGAGCGTGACCGTAAGGAGCGCGAGCAGCTTATTCAGACCTTGGAGCAGGTAAGTGGAGGCAAAACACGCCGATCCCAAGCGTCGCTTGCAAAAAGCTCCCGCAGACGCCAAAAGCGAAGTCCGGGAGACAAGTCAGAGCATGTGATAGGCTCTAGCTAGGGGGGGGCAAAGCAGCAGCGAAAGAGGATTCGCGATTATAGCAACGCACGCCGACACGCGAGGGAGTGGACAGCTGGCGCTATGAACCCGGTAGTAGCATCCAAGCCGAAGGATGTCCCCGGCACATGTGCAGCATCGACTCGGCCGACAACGCGAGGTAAGATTGCGTTGGAGAGCTTTGGCGGAAGTGGGAAGCCAACTCAACGAATAACTTTTCCTCCTCTCGGTAATGTGGGAAGGTTCATGATAGATTCCAACAGGACCCTTGAGGATCATCTCCAACTCTGCCTGCCAGTGGATTTCAGGCAGAGCATATTACAAGTCGGTTAGTAATGCAAAAGGGCAAAGAAATGCAAAGAAAGCCACCATATGATACCCATGAGTTGATACGCAGAGTGTCCCTGAATTGAAGGTTCAGGAGTATAGTACTGACCACCTGTGTCAGGATCACCAGCCGCTACCTGCCCTCGTCACATACTGCCTCTAGGTGCATAAGTGATTTCCTGCCTGGTTGAGCTAACCCACCAGAGGACACCCACAGCGCCAGAGATGCCAAGACGTAAGTACTAGTGACTCACCCTGTGTAGTGGCCAAGATAAGCTGCTTGTTGGGTGCTTACGGCTCGTCGCCTCTAACCACAGCCTAGTTGTAGCCTACTTCTGACAATGATGACGCTCCAAGGGAGGGACCGAGGTTAATATCGTCAGGTATATGGAGCTAGCTCCGGTATACGCCGTATCTCAAGCGACAGGCGGCCACAACCAACGTTGACGAGTACGGCTGTTCACGACAAAGCAAATAGAACTGATCATCAACCGGACCGACTTTCCTCACTCCGCGGAATGCCGATAGAGAGCGGGACATTCCTCCCAACCAGGTTTGCGCCACTCTGACGGATTCTGGATTACTCTCAGCCCTCAAAAGAGGGGACATCTTACCACCAAAGGAGAAATACCAACCTTACCAAAGAGGAAAATGCGACACAAGACCATCTAGTGCAAGGGGAAGAAGTCTGGTACTGAAAGACGCTGACGTCACCTGCTGAACAGATCAATAATAAAATAAGAAAACGTCCGTCGGATAAATGTGACCTCTTCTTATGATCGAGAAACTCGTGACCCCTGCTTCGCCGCCCCTGAGAGCAGCCGACCACATCTTAGAGCCGAGCCGCGAGTGCGAAGCCGATTCTATGGATCTAGATACAGAGAGTGTGGTCGGCGTTAGCCGCCGGACTACAGCTCGGTGACTGGTTCTTCGGACTACACCTTACCCGAGATGAAAGGGAGCTATTGCCACTTGGGAAACGCCGCCTTGAGAGAATATAAAGGAGATGGGCCTATCCCCAACAGAGAAAAGAAGAATGCTCACCCTAACACACATTCATCACACACTCATCACTGAACTCGTCTCGTCACATCACCTCCCTCGGTTCACATAACCTTCCGCTCTCATCACCTCCAAACACTTCAGAAACTCGCCTATCTAGATCCTAGGAAGCCATAGCTGCCGCTCACAATGTCTAACGGCACCAACGGCACTAACGGAAACATAGCCGTGCCCGACTTCGGCGCCAAGTCGAACCGCGGGGTCGTCTGGGAGGGCAAACCAGGCTCGATGTCCGTGCGACCCCTACCCTTCCCCCGCATCCAAGCCGCCGAGGACGCGCTTGTGCGCATCACCAGCTCCGCGATCTGCGGCACAGACCTGCACACGTACCACGGCGTCCTCTCTAGCCCCGAAGTGCCCTTCAGCGTAGGCCACGAAGGCATGGGCATCGTCGTGGCCGTCGGCTCGGCCGTCGACTCCATCAAGGTCGGCGACCGCGTCGTCATCTCCTGCGTCGCCACCGACCGGCCGGTGGTGACGCACAGCGAGATCTCCAACTCGTCGTTCCAGGGCTTCGGACTTGGCGAGGCGTTCGGTGGGCTCGACGGGCTGCAGTCCGAGCACGTGCGCGTGGCCTTCGCGGACTCGACGCTCATCAAGGTGCCGCACACCCTGCCCGACAAGGAGTGGCTGTTCATTGGCGACATCTTCGGCACGGCGTGGTCGGGGCTCGACTGGGCCGGCTTCAAACCCGGCGATTCCGTGGCTGTCTTTGGCGCGGGGCCGCTAGGCATCCTGTGCGCGTACAGCGCCGTCGTCCGGGGGGCCAGCACCGTGTACGTGGTCGACCATGTGACGTCGCGCCTCGCGAAGGCAGCGTCCATCGGTCCGGGCGTGATTCCCATCGACTTCACTGTGAAGGGCAAGAAAGCAAGCGAGCAGATCCTCGCCCAGCAGCCTGGCGGGGTTGATCGTGCTGTCGACTGTGTCGGTGAGGAGTGCGTCAACGACCGGCTCGAGCCGCAGCAGGACTATGTCCTGTGCGAGGCGTCGGCCGTCACGTCCGTGGGCGGAGGCATTGGCGTGCCGGGCGTTTACTGGGCGGGGCCCAACACGGAGGGCGCGCCCAACGCAGACAAGATCAAGGCGGAGATGAAGTTCCCCATCTCGAGCTTCTGGTCGAAGAGCCAGACCTTCCATGCGGGGGTCATCGACCCGAGTACTGTGGCCAAGGCGCTGATCGCGCTGATCGAGAGCGGACGTGCACGCCCTGGCTTCATTGTTGATGCCGAGTTTGATCTTGATGATGCGCCCAAGGCGTATAAGCTTTTTGATGCGAAGAAGGTCCAGAAGGTGGTGTTCCGTGGTGCACACTAGGAGTTCGTGGATAAGGAGGCTGTGGTACTGGCTAGGAGTGATGATGATGATGATGATGAGGAGAGCTGTCCGCCGAACGGCTGTATTGTACCAACAGGGAAAACGAGGGTCGACTGAAGGATGTGGCCATTTCTTTCTTTGTGTTGGTCGCGGTGGCTTTTTGAATCTCGGGCTTGATTTCTTGCGTTCCCTAGGTACAGAACTCATAGATGTATAATGTATTTGTCTGTTAATGTTGGTTCCTGGACATCACTTAACTCATCCTTTCAACTCTTCCGAGCCCCTAGATTATGCGGCCGGTAATGTACTGACTCCAGAGCAGAGTTGAATTATTAACAAATGGATGCTCGGCATCAAGTGAACACGGACGTCGGGCTACCAAGACGGGAACGGCAGGCGCGGTTGGGGTCAAGACGCAGCGAACCGCACGTCGCTTCACACGGCGGCGCATCCCGACCTGCATGCAGTCCCGCCAACCAAGCGACATCCATCATCCATTGCGTGTATACAGCCCCACCGAGAGGCCACGCCGGCACGCGCGCGTGTAATGTTCGTCGTGCTGATTTTCGGCAGATGGAATCATCTCGACCGGCGGGCTCCTCGGGTCGTCGATCGGTGCCAACCCCTGACACCCCCGAGAAAGCAAGCTAGCTCTCCGCAGGACTGGGAACGACCGAATCGACGAAAACATGTTGTTAGGATCTTACCTACTCTGAAAGCAACCCTTCTCTTGAGTCAATAGATGATTCGCTGACAGGATAGAGAATGCCACCATCAACCCGCAGACCGCCAAGCACTACACCTTCAAAGAAGTCCGGAGCTTTGGGGGTTTTGCCTGGCTAGCCCTCCACGGGCTAGAGAAACACACTCGATCTGTGACGACGAGGAGCCAATGTGTTTCATGGAAATGGAGGTTGGAGAACTTGGGGCCGCTATTATTCGTCGAGATCGGGTCCGCAGTCTGGATAAAACTCCAGAGGTTGCGTCGCGGGCGCGAGAAGTGCATGTTGGTATGATATCAACAGGATATAACAGGAGGAAAGTTCTGACAAGAAAGCACGACATGATGCTACTCATCCAGCAGATCAAAAGAAAGATGAGAAACTCTGCAAGCCATATGAGGGGAAATGTGTCCACTGACAAGATGCTGCCACGATGGCCCCCGCATGTGGAGGATGCATAATCCTCATGGTCCCCCCATTGCTTTTCTGGCGAACGGGACGACTATGTCAAGCTAAAGCTCGTCTCAAACCAACAGCCTTTGTTCCACATTCTCTTCAACATCGTTGAAGGTGCCTTGAGAGTCGAGACGCATGCCTCTCTCTCCACAGCCTCCCTCATCGAGGTCATCGGTCTTCTACACCGATCCAGCAGCCACAGCCAGGCTCCAGCCAGCCAGCTCAAGTCATGGCGGGCGCCAAAAACCACAACTCCCAGGAGGAAGCCCGCATCGTGGACCTCCCCTCCGAGCCCTGGCCAATGTCGTCTCGTACCATCATCTATCCGTCTCCGTCCTCCCAGCTCAGCTGCTGATCCCTGATCCCCGTGTGTTTCGCAGACATGGTCGTCACCGTCCACGCGATCCTCGGCATAGGCTTCGGGCTCGAAGGCGGCACAGTCCCCATCTACGTCGCCGAGACGGCCCGTCGCAAGATCCGCGGATACGTCATGTCCCTATACCAGCTGAGCATCGCGCTGGGCGGAGTGCTGGGCTACACCGTGGCCGCCGTCTTCCTGCGCGTCGAGGGCAACTGGCGGCATATCCTCTTCCCTTCTCCCATGTTATCGACTATCATGTTCGCCGGCCTGCTTTATCTTCCTCAGTCCCCCTACTAGCTGGTGCACAAGCGGCGCAGCCTTGATATGTACCGCGTGTAGAAGCGCATCGAGGGCATCGACACGCCTGAATCGCGCGAGGAGTTCTTCGTAATGAAGGTGTCGGCCCTCAACGGGCAGAAGGCCGGCGCCAAGCAGGCGCGCAACAGGCGCTTCTTCCCCTGGATGGACTCCTTCACTGTGCTGAGGGCGAAGAGGGTGCCTGTGTACGCCAGTGTGATGATCTCCCTGGGAGCAGCTCACTGGTGTCAACGAATTAGATCAGTTTATTTCCGCTACTCCGGTGTCTTTCTGGGGAGCCCTCTCTGTCTTTCTTGTGAGGATCTGCTGCTGACCAACGAAACTCAAACCCTGGAGGTACTGCATGGGCATCTTGGCCATGCGATTGGCTTCGATGACGAGAAGGCCACATACCTCTCGCTCGTCGGCGGCGACTCCCTCCCCCTTAGCACGATCCCCAACTGCTTCGATATGGCAAAATTTGGGCGGCGGTCTCGGGCCAACGATTTGCTTCCCGGGTTTTCCTCACGTCGTCGGGCTTGTCATCATCAGTGCCTCCTACCAGATGGACATCGTCAACAACTAGAGTATGTTAGTAGCGTGTTACTTCGTCAGTTTGGTGCTGTATGCGGGGTTCTTCGGCTGCTGCGCTTGCATGACCTGGGTCGTGCCCTCGGAGGTGTGCCGGACGTATCTGCGGTTGTACGGCATAACGACGCCCCCGCGCCCGCTGTTTCTAGCTCGTTCATCGCCACGTACAACTTCACTGCTATGCAGGAGGCCATGACGCCCACGGGCCTGTCGGTAGGCCTCTTCAGCGGCATTGCCGTCCTGGGATAGTTCTACCAGATGCGTTGATACCGGAAACGAAGGAGAAAGACACTACGGCGGCTGTGGCGTAGGATGAGAAGACTGATGTGGTAGGTATTCACTTTGTGTTGTAGTGTCCGTCTGATGTCTCGTGCGGATAGCGCCGGCTCAGCAATTATGCGACAAAGGTTGAAGCCCCTGGCGTCCATTCCCCCTATCGTGCTGTGAATGTGACAGTGCAGGTAAATCCTCGAGGCATCGTGCGTCCCCGTGACACGAAACCATGACAACCGACGCTGTCACCGCTTCTACGGCAATAACGCAACAACAGAAATGTCGTCCTTGTCGCGGAGTGCATCTTGGAAAGCAACTGAACACGTGTTTGATGGTTTTCTACGCGGGATGTCGCTGGTATTAATATTCCGAATTAGGCTATATCGCATAGCTGCCGGCCGCCGACGGCACAGAGACTTTGAGACCCGCGGTACC
Source organism: Ophioceras dolichostomum (assembly GCA_003049485.1). NCBI lineage: Eukaryota > Fungi > Ascomycota > Sordariomycetes > Magnaporthales > Ophioceraceae > Ophioceras > Ophioceras dolichostomum. The sequence continues at coordinate 6,717 of PYST01000522.1, forward strand.
GTCAACCATTGGCCTTCCGGAATATTACCCCAGACCCTCGGGAGAATATGACGAAGGCAAAGTTGAAACGTGTCGGAATCGTGCATCGTGGGGGAGCTCTTAAAAGAGCTCCTCTGTCGCACAGCGCGCATGCTCTCGAGAAGAACGTGTGCAATTTTCCCTTCCCCATGTCAGCATCAGAACAAGCGAGACGAGACTGACATCTTCAACCCTCACGTCCTAGAGTCGAGACTAGAATCAAAACAACTCACCCGCATCCCGACCCAACCAAAACACTGCTAAGATGAGGCCACCGCCACTGCTCTCCCTCTCCATCCTCCTCTACCTCCACCTCCCCCTCGCAACAGCAACCTACAACTGGGACATCACAACCCACGGCCTCGTCTCCGGCTGGAAATGGGAAAAGCCCTGGCCACACGACGACTCCGACATGATGACCTTCGTCGAGAAGTGCCGCTCCTCCGCGACCTTCAAAGGCATCCAATACAAGTTCGCCGACCTGCACAAGGCTCCCCCCGCAGGTATGGCGCCCTATGCCGACGCCGTCGAGGACCTGTCTCACGGCCGCGTCTACCCGGGCAGCTGGGACGGCGTGAACGTGAAGGGCAACGAGCGCGACATCCTGTTCGTGGACTACTCGGAGATCCCCGAGCTGGCGCGGACGTTCATCGAGGACGCGCTCTCCACTGAGGACGGGCGGAATCGGCACTACTTCAGGGTGCTCGAGAAGGCGAAGCCGAAGGCGGGCGGGCACGGGGGCGCGGTGGCGGAGGAGAAGCAGCAGATCGACTTCAATAAGGATATCTCGGGGCTGGACGCCAAGGATAAGGTGTGGGTTACGGCGCCGGGGGAGCTGTATCCTATGCTGCCGTTGTGGGTGGCGAAGGGGAGCAAGTGCGAAGGCGAGTTCTTTTTCTTTCGTCCATTCTCTCCTGCCTCCTCCTCCGCTAATACCTACGCCTCTTACCTCCTCTGCTCTGCTCTGTTCCTCCCCCACTCTGATCTTTATCCCCCTCACTACCTACCTCTCTAACCAGCGTGCCCTCTACTAACTGATTGTCATCATCACCACCCCGCTTGTCGTCTCTCTCTAGACACTCTCAAAGACCTCTCCAAGTACGTGGCCGCCCGCGCCAAGCACGAGTGCGTGATCGCCTGGCCGACGGACCACTCGCGCGCCCTGCTCGACGACGGCCACAAGGAGATCTCGTTCCGGATCGAGGCGCGTTGGGTGAAGGAGACGGAGGAGGGCATCGCGGCGCGTATATACTGGGAGAGGCACCACGCCGAGCTAATGCGGCAGCAGCGGAAGTACGACAGGGAGGAGAGGGCGAGACAGCGGAAGAAGGTCGATAACGAGAGGGGCGAGGAGAGGGATGAGTTGTAGACGTGGCTGTGGTTGTAGGTGCAGCTAACGATTGTGTGTGGAGAGGTGGCTAGGTCCTAGGCACTGTGGGAGATGGCTTGGATGGATGGTATGGATATATCATGTTCTGTTCGTTGTCCTCAACGTCGAGGCTTCTCTGAACGACAGCTCGTTAGTAAATTTCGATATCTTTGTTTTTGGTATTGCCACGACGCGCCTGTGTCTTTGAGGGTTGAGAGTAGTGGTCTCAACCCGTTGATTTGGTTTCACTGATGCCAATGCGTTCTGCCTTGCTAGCCATGGAGGTGTGAAACGTGCTCTGCCATAATTACCGTGTTCGTTCATGGTACTAACTACTACTAGTAAGTTAGGTCAACGTGTAAATCGCACTTTTTGGGCTCCTGTGTGGTATTGTGTGGCGTTTTAGGTTGTTCAGTTCTACCGGTTCGACCATACAAGACACAAAACAGAACATTAATACTAACACACGTTGGTATAACACGGCACGGAACAGTATGATAGAAGTCAAAGCACCGCGTTTATTTATGAGGTACCTAAGATTACTACTGCTATACCTTTGGCTATGTCAACAAAGTGCTTGAAAGAGACACAAAGCGGCATTGATATGCCTTCATCAGCCCCCGAACAAAGCGAAAGAAAAGGAAAGGGGAAGGACACACAAACGCCCAAATGATATGCCTTGCCCAGCTTCAGAACAAAGACATGGGGCAAGAGAAAGGGGTAAATGGGAAGGGGTCTAATAATCCTCCTCCTCCACGGCGTCATCGCTAAGACTAAGGTCGTCGTTCAGATCGTTCACCTCCTCGTCACCGAGGTCGTCGTCGGCGTCGTTGTCGACGTCGCCGTCCGCGTCATCGACCACGCCGTAGTCTGCGTCGCCGTCTACGCCGTTGGCGCCGTCGCGGTACACTGAGGCCCGGGTCCGGAACTGCCGGAGCCGCCGGCGGGCTTCGGCTGCGCCTGCCCGACCTTTCGTCACAATTTCTTTTTTCTTTTGGAAGAAGACCTCCATGCTCTGCCCCATGAACTCGACCATGTCGAGACCTAGCTGTTCTTGCTTTATGATCGTCTTGATTAGGTCTTTGTTGTTGGCCTTGGCCCTGCGGAGCTCTTGGGTGAGGTGGCCCACGCGGCGCTGCTAGTTGGCCTCGAGCAGCGCGAGCTTGCGCTCGAGTGCGGCCTTCTCGGCTGTGAGCTCGGCGATCTTGGCCTTCGCGTCCCGGAGCTCATCCTCCTGGCCTTGCATCTGTTTCGCAAGGTCGAAGAGGTTTTGGGCCGCGCCGCCGAGGCCAAGGGCCGGAGCCGGGGCCACCTGCTGTCCGGGCTGCGCAGACGACGAAGAGGATTAGCCGTTCACTAGAGCTGGACGAGTGGGAGACGCAGAAGAAGAACCATCGGCCGGGCCAACATCTACCTCGACGGCCTTGCCCTTGCCCTTGTCGAGGCCCGGCTGCGGAACCGGCTGCGGGTCTCCGGGGAGGCACATCGCGAGTTGGTTGTGGAAGACCCTGTACTCGGGGGGATAACGGTCAAAGCGCCTGTCCTTGAGCTCACCCAGCAGATCGCTAAGGTGGACGTTCTCTAGGGCAGGGATCACCTTCCCGCCTCCCTTGACGCAAGCGGCGGCGACGACCACCCGCTCCAGCATGAGGAGCTCACCCGGCTCCACGGTCGAGCACTGCTTGCCTTCATTCGCGACCACCCGCTCGTCAAACCTGACATCTTTGCCCTTGCCCCTGTAAGTGCCCCACCAAGCCGTGATGGGCTTCAGCATGTCGCGAAGCTTGACGAAGACGCCATGCTGGCAGGGCAAGGCCGGCATGGGGGAGATCCGGAGCAGCGCGACGATCGCCCGGATGTTCACCTCGTCTGTCAGATATTCTGGGACGAACACGGGCAGATCGTCGAGCCACTCCTGGGGGAGCGGGGTGGCGCCGGTCCTCGTCAAGCTGAGGACCTTATGCAGGATCTTCCTCGCCTCTTGGATGTTGTTGTCGTGAGGCGAGGCGTCGACCTTCTTGTGCTGGGCGGCGCTAGACAAATCGGGGACACTGTGATGCCGGTTGGCACCGTCCGCAAGGCGAGCGGCATTAGCCGAGGCCGGGGCGGCCGTGATGGCGCGGACCCGGCGATTGCGCAGATCCATCTTCGTCGACCCTAAATCCAAGAGAGAGAGAGAGAGAGAGAGAGAGAGAGAGAGAGAGAGAGAGAG
>PYST01000523.1:0-19278 GCA_003049485.1 Ophioceras dolichostomum
ACAACTGGCCATAATTGTGCAGTGGTGAAAGTGGTGTGAAAGGGAGAGAGAATTTTGCGGGGACATTAATTTTTTGGGGGCTGAGGTAGTCTCTTGATCGGTCAGAGCTTGCTGCGACGCCTACCTTGAACTCCATCTCAGCTGCGCAAACAGACCCCAAATCTTCAGGGGCCTGTTAACAGGCCATACCAAAAGCTAGCAAACATGTAGGACAAGGCTCGAGGACAAATTCGGACGGTGACAGATTACTGGGTTTCGACGTGAAGAAATATTATTCATTACGACTGACTGACTGACTGAATATACGCCAATGACAAGCAGCTGGCGCAGAAGAAAGAAGAACGAGGCTCAGAAACAAGAAGACCAGATGAACAGGCGGACAAAAATTCAGACAAGTAGATATATAGGTAGATAGGTAGATACTAGTAGTATGAAGGACCACAACGGTAACGACCACCACCACCAAAAAGCGCTGTGACTTTTTGGTCTTCTTCGCTTCTTTTCGAACAAACTGTAAACAATCAGATATAAGCAACAGATACAACGAAGTAGAAAAAAGATCGACAACAAATGAAAATAAAGAATAGGTAGGTACCTGAGATAGGGGACAAAAGATCGAGATAGAGGAGATGTAGAGATGTAGAAGGAATATGGCTTCGAAAAATATGTAATGAGATGAGAACGGGGAGAGATAGGAACGATATGAAAGGCGACCTTGCAAGGTAGTTTGCAAGGTAGGCGAGTCCTCAAGGTAGCCAGCCAGTAGAGATAGGCACAATATAAAAGGCGGCCTTGGCAGGTAGCCTGCACTAGGTAGTCCGCAAGGTTCGACACCTCAGTCAACCTACTCATCCCAATCCTCAAACCCCCCATAAGGATTCCACTCCTGCCCCGGATAGCTCGTAGCGCTCATCTGCGGCGCCTCCTCCTCCTTCTTCTTCAAACCCGACCCCCCGATGCCCGCAATAATGGTGACCGGCTCGTCCGACGGCGTCACGACAGGTATCTTCTCCTGCAGGTCCATCAATCGCTGCTTGCGCTTGGCCTCCTCGTACTGCTCGGCCGACGTCGCGCGTATGGTCGCCTGTCTGCTCACTCCGCCACCGTTTGTGACGGTGGTGCTGCTGCCGTCGCCGCCCACCGTGGCGACGTCGAGGGAAACGACAACACCCTTGGAGGAGGAGGAAGATGTGCCGTTTGCGCCGCCGGAGAAGGAAGAAGATGAGTCGTGCCTCTCGATGGGGGACGGGGGTTCCGGCTCCGGTGAGGGAGGGGTGATGATCGTGCCGAGCGTCTTTTGCTCTGCCGGGTGGTGTGATATCGGGGACTGGGAGGTCGAGAGCGGCGGCGGCGGGGAGACGGCCGACATGATGGGCGGGGAAGGCGACGTGGCCGCCGATTGTATCGTTGTCGTCATCTGAGCTGCTGCTGCTGCGACGGCGAGCACGGCTGGCTGCTGCATCTGCTGCTGCTCCGGAGAGGATGCTGCGGCGGCAGTGGTGCCGGCGGTGCTGGTCATGCGGGAGACGGCGATGTTGTCGTACGGTAGCTGCTGCTGCTGCTGCTGCTGCTGCGAGGGAGACGATGCTTGGCTGACGGCGCTGAGCTGGCGTTGTGGCATGAGGCCGCCGCTGGCGGTGGTGCCGTCAAGGGTTGGCTGCTGCTGCTGCTGCTGGCTGGGAAGGGCGCCGTAAACCGTCGTGGCGGTGGTTGAGTCTGGAGCCGAGCGGGCGCCAGCAGGGTGCTGGATAGCGGGCAACTGTGGTTGTTGCTGCTGCGCGGCCATGTTGTTGACGACCGGCTGCTGCTGTTGGGCGGCCGGGTTTGCCATGAACTGATCGCCCTGCGTGGTCTGCGCGGCAGCACCACCCATAAACTGACCACCAGGCTGCTGCTGCTGCTGTTGCGGTACTTGCCCAGACACGCCCGCAAACTGGCCCTGGGGAGGCATCATCTGTTGTTGGTCCTGAGGCTGCTGACTCTGACCCTGGCCTCGCATGCCCATGCCCATGCCCATACCCACACCCATACCCGGAGCCTGGCCCTGTTGAGGCTGCTGCTGCTGACCCTGCTGCATCATCAAAGCCTGTTGGCTGTTGGCCCACATCTGTTGCTGGGCCGGTCCCTGCATAGACTGCGGGCTCTGCTGCTGCTGCTGCTGCTGGAGCTGCTGCTGCATGGCCGGGTGACCGAAGTAATGCTGAGGGAAGCTGGGGCCGCGAGCGAGCATGTGCATCGACGACGGCTGCGGGTCCACTTTGCCCTCGCCGCGGACGTACGCGTAGCCAGCCGGGATGGGCACGGCCTCGTAGGTCGGCTCTGCCGTTTTGTTCTTCTGCGCCGCCGCTGGGCGCTGCTGCTGCTGCTGCTGCTGCTGCTGTTGCGGCTTGGTGGCGGTGGCATTTGGCTGTTGCTGCTGCTGTTGTTGCGGCGGCAGTTGACCTTGAGGCTGCTGGGGTTGTTGCTGCTGGCCTAGCTGCCCTGGCTGGCCGGACGGGCCTGGCTGACCCGGACGACCAGGTTGGCCTTGGAACAACGGCTGAGGCACCGCGCCGGGCGAGTGGTACGCGCCTTGCTGACCCGGGACGATACCCTGAGCACCCTGCGCACGCTGAGCACCCTGAGCCTGGTTGTGCCGCTCGTGCTGGTAGTTCATGTACGGACCAGGCTGTGGGCTGGGCTGACGCTGCTGTTGCTGGCCGAGTTGCTGCTGCTGCTGCTGCTGTAGCTGACTAGCTTGCGCTTGCTGCTGTTGACCCTGGGCGCCGTCCGGCTGCTGGCTCATCTGCGGCCCTTGCTGCCCGCCCTGAAGAGACGGTTGCGGGGATCCATCGGCCTGCTGACCCGGCGCACCCTGCATCGATGGGCGCGACTGACCGGGCCCGCCGGGCTGCTGCAACTGTTGCTGCTGCTGGGGCCCACCTTGGCCGGGAACCATCTGGGGTCGCTGACCGAACATGGGCGGAGGGCCCTGGGCGCCGTACATTGGACCGCCAGGGGGAGGTCCCAGAGGCGAAGCAGCAGGCTTCTTGGCGGGTTCGGTCTGCTTGCTGGACCGCAGGCCGAAGAGGCCCTTGCCGGTCTTCTTCTGCTTTTCCTGGGGCGGCACCGGCTGGCTGTTTGGTCCAGTGGGAACAGCCGACACGGTAACCGCGGCCGAAGACTTGCCCTTGAAGAACTTGGATAGCATGTTGTTGTGGTGCTGTTGATGCTGCTGCTCCGCGGGTGCCGCGTTGGGAGGCAGCCGACCGCCCTGCATGAGCTGTGCGTTCTGCTGACCGGGAGTCTGCCAGGGTATCTGCGGAGATTGGTCCGGAGGAGGTAGGCCTTGCCCTTGCCCTTGCTGCTGGCCAGGCTGGCCCATCATTCCAGGCATGCCCATTGGCTGGCCAACCATTCTGATCGGCTGACCAGGCTGACCAGGAGCGCCTTGCTGCACGAAGCCCTGAGGCGCACCTTGGCCAGGTATCCTCGGGCCGCCGGGCTGCTGAGTGCCCGGAGCGGGCGTCGCGGACGGTGGACCCTGGGCCGCGACTCCCTCCTGAATCGTCAGCTGCTGAGCCGCCGCCGGGGCGGGAGCGGGGCTGCCGTGGAGCGCCATCGAAACCGACGGCGTCGAGACCCGCCGCGTCGTAATGGGTGAGTGCTCCGGCGAGCCGTGCGGCACGAGACGCGGGCTCTGCTGGGACGAGATGGACGACCGATGGTCGAACTGGCCGCTCGCGCCCTCGCCCGAACCCACCGGCGTAGCGCCGACGGGCTTGCGCTGCATCCCACCCGGGCTCTGCAGGGAGGTCGACTGGACAGGGGTGGTGTTCTCCGACGACCGCAGAGACGCCAGGTTCTGTCCCGTGATCGTCCCGATGCTGGGGCTGGTGTTCGGCGTGCCCGCCGTCCACTGGCTGCTGATAGGAGACGCCGTCTGCTGTGCGACGGTGTGGTCAACCGAACCACGAGGGCCTTGTTGCATCTGTTGTTGCTGCTGCAGCTGCTGTTGCTGCTGTTGCGCCATGGCCATCTGCGAGGGGAGCATGGTCCTGTGATCAGACACGAACGGTGCCGGTGACTGCTGGCGCTGCGCCTGGTCTGACTGCTGGCCTTGCTGTTGGCCGAGTTGAGGCACGGAAGACTTGAGAGCCAGCGAGCCGGTCGCAGGGCCGGGCTGGTTCTGGGCTGGAGGCGGCGCGAAGGGCGAGTCAGTTTGCCACGGCGAACGGTTGAAGATGGACAGCGGAGGTGACCCAGGCGCGGGGTCTGCCGCAGCGCCTTGTTGGGTTTGCTGAGCTTGCTGCTGAGCCTGCTGCTGCTGGGGTTGTTGTTGGACGGGCTGCTGCGGTGGGCTTCCGCTACCGAGGGGCCATTGAGGCGATTGTTGACCGGCCTGTGCGCCAGCCTGCTGCTGCTGAGGCCCCGATCCAGACTGAGGCTGCCCGGGCAGGAAGGGACGCTGGCCTTGGACGCCCAGCATGCCTGCGGCAACCGGGGCACCCGGAGCACCCGGAGCACCGCCAGGCGGAGCCTGTGAGAGCATGATAGGAACCAAAAACTTCTGGCCATTGGGTCCCTGGGCGATCATCATCTGCGGCTGCTGCCCCGGCGCACCAGTGCCGGGCGCTGGGCCGTTGACGCTGATGAAGCCCTGCGGCTGGCCGGGACCGAACGCGCCCGGAGCCGGCATACCGCGGCCCATGCCCATCGCGAACTGGCCAGGTCCACCTGGTCCGCCAGGTCCGCCAGGCCTCATCTGGCCCGGGCCGCCAGGACCGCCAGGCTGCTGCTGCGGCTGTTTGTTCGCCTCCTGAGCCTTGGCGTTCCTGTTACCGAACAGACCAGCAAGGAAGCCACCGCCACCCGAGGTCCGGCGCGTCTTCTCACGCTCCGACTCGGCGATGGATGCAGCGGCCGTCTTGGTGCGGGGAGGTCCCTGCCAAGGCCCCTGGTTCGGGGGATCGGACGTGAACGGCCGAGAGCCGACGGTGTCGCTGCGTTGACGGCCGGCGGGCTGCTGGCCCATGGCGCCTTGACCCATCTGGCCCATGGGACCCTGAGGACCCTGAGGACCCTGAGGACCCTGAGGACCCTGAGGACCCTGAGGACCTAGCGGTCCTTGTGGCCCTTGTAGTCCTTGTAGACCTTGCACGCTAAGTGGGCCTTGCAGACCTTGCGGACCTTGCAGTCCCTGAGGACCGCCCAGCCCAGGCTGCGAGCCGCCGTTGGCGCCGGACATGCCGGGTTGGGCGGCCGGCTGTCCGGATTGTTGTTGCTGTACTTGCTGCTGCTGCTGCGGCTGCTGTCCTGCGAGGCTGAGCTGGGGGCCACCTGCGACTACGCGGGACGGGAGCGGCTGCGTCTGTCCTGGTTGTTGGGCCTGTTGCGGCTGCTGTTGAGGGGGTGACTGCTGAGCCGGCATCCCAGATTGAGGGCCGGCCAGTCCGGGCTGCCCGGCGGCAAGATTTCCCAACTGCGGACCAGCGAGGCCTGTCCCTGGTTGCTGCAGCTGCTGTTGCTGGGGCTGCAGCTGCTGGGGCTGCAGCGGTTGTTGCGGCTGTTGCTGAAGCTGCTGCTGTGGTTGCTGGCCGGGCATCTGGCCAGGCCCAGACATACCACCAGGCTGGGGACCGCCAGGGAATCCGGGCATACCAACCAGAGTTCCAGCCACGCCAGGTTGGGTTGGCCCGGGCATGAACGGGGGCTGGCCGATCACAGCACCACCGCCCGGCCCCATCTGCATCGGCCTGCCGTTCTGGCCAGGCCCAGCGCCGTTTGAGGGCTGGGAAGCACTGTCGTTATGCTTACCCTTGTCGCCTCCACCATGCAAGAGCCCGGTGAGCTTGGAGAACCTGTGCTTGTGTTGTTGTTGCTGTTGAACGGCGAGACCGCCGGGCCCAGGCTGGCCGGGAACCAGCAAGCTACCGCCGCCGGGGGTAGCGCCCGAGGTTGATGGGCGGGGAATTTCGGCAGGTCTGTCAAACTGCGATTGCAAGCCTGGCGACGGGCCGGGTGCACCCAACGGCTGCTGCTGCTGCTGCTGCTGCTGTGGTGGCGGTTGCTGTTGCAGGGATGGTCCTGACTCTGAGGGCTTCCTCGGGCCACCACCGAAGAATCCGGTAGTCTTCCTCTCCGGCGGTGGCATCGGCGATGGATGGCGCTGGTCCATGGTTGAGGATGAGTGGGCAACGATGCTCTCCTTGCTTCCGGGGGCCGTCTCCTCGCCAGCGGCATTGGTCTGGTTCCGCAGCCCAAAGAGCGAGGTGCGCTTCTTTTTCTTGCCCCCTGGCCCAGCTGCCCCGTCGGCCATGTCGCCGGTCGCGAAGCTCGAGATGGACATGTTGTCGCCATGCATCCTGGCCGGCTGTTGCTGTTGGTTTTGTTGCTGCTGCATCTGCATCTGCATCTGCATCTGCTGTTGCTGCTGCAGTTGGAACTGAGTGTCTATGCTAGGCCGCGCACCGTCATTGGCGACCGGCCTACCACCGGCGCCGGCGGCGTTGTGGTTGGCATGTGCGGCGCTCCGGCCACCAAACTTGCTGCGCAGGTTGCCGAGGAGGCCACCGCTGCGCTCCGAAGTCATGCCCGAGTCGTGGGTCTGCACCCGCGTCAAGGGTTGGTTGGCGAAATGCGGGTTCGGGGCCTGCAGGGGCGAGACAGGCGATTGCGAGTTGAACTGCGGCTGGAAGGCCGGGCCGCCGAATCGCGGTGGCGGCTGCTGGCCAACACCAGGAGCGGCGCTGGTGGTCGGGCGCTTGGGCGACGAGGTGGACGCCTGGTCGGCGGCGGCGGAGGTCGTGCCCTTGCGGGAAGGGGACTGCGGGGGCGGCGACGCGGACGAGCGCGTCGACATGCCCGAGAGGCCGGCACCTGTCTCCTTGTCGAGGGCGTACTGGTCCGACACGTTGCTTGACGAGGCGCGGTGGCGGGCCACCAAAGGCTCCGAGAGGTGCGACTCCTCTAGCTTCCAGCCGCCCTTGGGTCCCTGAGGCGGCAGCCGTTGGACGGGGTTACCGTTGGTGGCCATCAGCGTGCTGGGTCCGGCCATCGGCGGGCTCGCGCTTGACGACGGGATAGCGGCAGGTGCCGGCTTAAGCTGTTGCTGGGCGTCCGCAGACGGCGCTGCGTTGGTAACCCTCAACAAAGGGTGGACTTGCGCTTGCGCTTGCGCCTGCTGACCGAAGGCCGAGCTGGCAGTTGACTGCATCGTGTCGGAAGGGCTTGAGACCTGGTAGCCACCCTGGAGGTATTTGCCCGGCTGGCCGATGGGTGAAGTGGCCTGGTAGTTGCCAGATTCCCCGACTGGCGAGAAGTTCAATGGCGGCCTGTACGTGCTGACCGGGGTCTGTGTATAGCTGAGCTGCGTGCCAGTGCCCGGCTCAGGTTCGTGCAGGTTCGTGGTCGGGATAGGCGGCAGTGGCGGCTTGACAAATTCTCCATTCTTGTCCTTATTATTACTGTTGCTGCCACTCGCGCCGGTGCCATCGTCGGTCGGACCGCCCATGCCGTTGAAATCTTCACTGGTCTTGGCAAGCGACGAGATAAAGGTCGAAGTGCGGCGGATGGGCGGCAGGCCGACGAACGACGTCTGACGCGCGGGTGCTTCGTCCGGGCCGCGCTGCCGCAACTGTTGTTGCTGCATCTGTTGCTGCTGTTGAAGGAGCTGCTGTTGTTGCTGTGGTGGCAGGTACTGAATCTGCTGGTAGAACTGCACCGGGGGCTGCCCTTGCTGCTGCTGGAACTGAGCCTGGTTCAGCATCTGCTGCTGCGCGTAGAACTGCTGCTGGGCAAACATTTGCTGCTGCTGCTGTTGCAGCTGCAGTTGCTGCTGGGGAGTGAGCTGCTGATACTGCTGAACCTGGCCGATCTGCATCTGGCCGTATCCCTGGCCGGTATAGGGCTGACCCATGATGGGCGACTGGTCCTGGCGGGCGGCGCCCAGCTGCTGCTGTTGCGCCTGGGCCTGGGTGGACATCATGGCGCTGGTGGAGGAGCTGCGCCGGGACCTCACAAGGCGGACCTGTCCTTTGGCTGGGGTCAGTTCGATTGACTGGGTCGCGACTAGGGTGAAGTCCTCCGAGCTGTCATCGGGCGTGCCCCGACCGTCGAGGTCTGACTCGGAGCCGTAGGACTCGTCGTCGCTGTCTGTGTCTGACAAGCCTTGTCGGGGTTCGTCCGATGTCAAGCGGCGGCGGGGGTTGTTGGGGCGGCCGTGGCCGGTGGGCACGGACGGCGGTGCTGGTCCTGTTCTGGGCCAAGCGGCGGAAACGGCGGCGGCGGCGCCAGCAGCAGCGGCGTTTGTGGAGGTTTGTTGAGCAGGCGAAATAGGGGCCGAGGTGGAAACGGAGACGGAGGTGGGAGACCTCCCGGCTGGTATATATACTGCGCTGCTGAGGGTAGCCAGGTCGGAGCCTTCTTCCTCGGCAATCGCAGCACTCCGGGACAGCTGCCAGGAGGGCTGGAGCTTGCTGATTGGCGGCGGGACGTAGGTGTAATGCGCGGTCGCAGCAGCAGCCTCAAAGTGCTTGTCTTCGGCGGCAGCAGCGGCGGCGAAGAAGGCAGCGGCCAATTCGCGCTCCTGCGAAATTCGGCGACGCTTTGGCGATTGGGGAGGAACGGGCGGAGGAGGAGTAGAAGATGCTGGGGCAGATGGAGCAGAAGCAGGAGCAGCAGAATTTTTTTCAGGTGAGGATTTAGGCGGCGACGACTGTGCGACTAGCTTGTTGGAACCGGTGCGAGGATGACTGGCGCGGCTGACATTCGTGACATAATCATTACTGTGGGAACGATGAGGACGAGTCTGGGGATGGGGAAATTGACTGTCGCAATCCTGCTCAGTTGCCGACCGCGATCGAGAATGGTAATTGAGGCCTTCCAAGAGCTGAGACGACAACGAGGATGTTGAAGCTGAAGCTGATGAGAGGTGTGGAGGAGAGCGACCACCAGATTGGTACGGGTACTGGTACTGGAACTGGTGGTTTTGCCTTTGATGAGACGTGTCGGTTGTTTCTGGTTGAGGTGCAGCCGACGGCGCTGCTGTGCCGCCACCGGTTGATGAGCTCAGGCCTGAAGAAGATTGGCGGCCGTGTTGGGTCTGGAGTGCAGCAACAGGAGCAACAGTGCTGATGAAAGGCTTGGACATGGCCTCCAAAAGGAAAAGAGAGGGAAAATTGTGGAATGACGGCGGCGGGAACGGCCTCTTTCAGCTGAGCTGACGGGCTTGATGGGGTGGCGGACCAGGGATAGGCCTGCCTACAGCTAGTTGCACCTCGAACCTGCCTCTTCCTGGCTCCTCGTGGGCGGGCTCCTGCCGTGCAGGTGCGATGCGGGTTGGTTTTCGCTGATGATGGTGCCAGAGTGCCAATCAACGGTGGCGCTTCAACGTGGTGCTCCAGGTGGTGCTCCAAATGTCCTCAATGATGCCCACGCTCCCACGCCCATGTCTTTGCTCGAATTGGGCTAGGGCGGGCTGGGCTGTGCGCACCTGGAGGAGAGGGCTGGTGGGTTGGTGGGTCGGAGCGAGATGAGCTTTCTCCCTGGCTCCGAACCCACACTCACTCACGTTCGTGTCTCTCAATGTCGCAGCCCCACGATCTCCCGTCGCACAGGGTATTGCCTTGCGAGCTCGTTTACAGAAGCAAAATGTTGATGGGCTGCCTGGCTGCCTGTGGGCTGGTCTCCGGGACACGGCTGGCTGGCTGGCTGTGTGGGAGGAGAGAATCTGGAATCGGATCTAGAACGTAGCAGAACGAGGCCGGGGCGGCTGATGACGATGACGAACGGCGATGACGCTGATTCTGATTCTGTTCCAGGACGGGATCGTCCTCTGCTTCTTTTTTGGGGGAGGCGATCTTGTGTGGCTGGTTTGTGGTCTGGTGCTTCAAAAAAGGCTGTAGTGAATGTGCGAGAGGATCGCTACAACCAACCGGCTCCTGCGGACGTGCGTGAGAGGCGGCTGATGCTGATGGGAAATCCCCTAGAGCCGGATGGCCGGGGCAGGAAGCCGACGACGGCCCCGGGACGCTCCTGGTCGTGGTTTGTCACGCTGTTACTGCTACCGTCGTCGCCGTACCAGTAAACCGTATCACCGTACGTACCATTCGAGAAGAACAAGAGAACGAGTGTATAGTTGTAGTAGTAGGCATGTATTAATAGCGGTACGACGTTTTAGTGATCATGAATAAGACCCCACAGGTACCAGCACGGGCTGTGAGGAGAGAGACATCAAGGCAGGCAAGCTTTTTTCGTGGTCGGGCTGAACTCATGAGAGACACAGAACACAGAAGAGTGTGGGAGAAAAAAATCAACACTCCCAAACACTTTTTTTGTTTTTTTTCCCTGACTGGCTGGGCTCACGAGCGGGCTGGCTGTCTGTCGATAGCGTGTTCCGCCCTCCCATCCTTCGTTCCTCATCTCTCACACCGTTTTTCTCCTGTAATTGCCGACCCGGGTTAGGCGTCAGCAGAAAAGGGGGGTTGGGTTGGTCCTTTCGACTTTGGGGGTTGGTTGGGATGATAAGTTGGAGGCAGTTTTTGGGGGCCAGAACACGCGGGGCAAGCAGGATGGCAAGGGAAGAAAAAAAAAAAAGTGCGAAGTGCGAGTATTTTTCCTCATCGAGCTTCCCTCCTTCGCACATCGGAAATATTGGAGGCCAAAACGGCTCCTTGTCATTCGCAAATTCAGGCTTAGGTTGCTGAGCTGGCTGGTGGTGGTGGCTGTTAGTGCTGCATGTGACTGGTAAGCCATCAATAATGGCCTTGCAGTGTGTGGGCGGCGGGAAGACAGGCAGGCGTCATATCATTTGAATTATATGAGGGAGTGAGGGGTTGGGTAAGGGGTTCGATCCGTGGATCCACAAACGGCCAGATTACCAAGAACAACAGACGCGAAACCACGCTGTGCTTCAGACTCGCGACTCATTCTTGCGTTCGAGCAAGCGAGAAGGGAGAAACGGGAGATGCCGTGCTTCTAGAACGGAGGGAATGAAACGGAAGCAGAATCTTATATACAATCCAAAAGCTATATACGCTACAACACATATTAGCAACTCTTATCGTCATCGAACTTCGGCCGCCATCTCATCGTCGCGACGCGTGCTGTGCCATTATCTGCGTAGTGGTTCCATCCTTCAAATGCGCCGCTGCCGATCTGTGGATACGATCGATATAAAAGGATCGCGAGTTATTTACCACGAGAGCGAAAAGGCAAGGAAAACAAGGCGACTAAGTTTGAGAGTCGATCGATCCAACTAAAGAAGAGAAGGGGAAAACATGACAAAAAGTCCGTCACGTATGCTATGTACTCAAAAGATAAGAATTGAATGCATGCTTTTGAAGGGGGAAAATGCACGAATCATGTCGCTTCAAGCCCGAACCCAACATCTCGGGTGCGCTACCCTTCTCTTCGTTATCGATTATCGACATCAGTGGTGTTCCCTTCCTTCCCCAAAAATGCAGTGCCGACTCGACGGGGAACGCAAGAAAAGAAGGAAAATCGTAAGTGTTTGTGTGTTTTTCGGGTGCGGTGCGTTGTGTGTTCGGGTGGTGTATCAGAAAAGACCAGGCGCGCGGACTATAAAAGAAGTCAAGGTTGAGAGACCGAAGAGAGAGGGGAGAGGAGTGGGTGTGCGCTGCCGCAGTGATGGGTGGAGTTTTTCTTGCACGGAAGCGGCAAATAAACCATACAAGCTCGTCAGAAAAGAAGAAGAAGAGGAGGAGGGAACCTCATCAAGAGAAGTTCTTCTTATCAGCCGTCCTCTCCCTCAACTTGCTCTTCCCCTTGCTGAACAGCCCTTTCCCGGCCTTGCCCGCAGCCATGAGCAGCTCCTTGCCCTTGACGCCGACCTCCTTGCTCGAGTGTCTGAAGTCGGTCCCGCTCCCACCACCGCTGCCGCTGCCGCTGCCCAGGTTCGGATACATGATACCGCCGCTCTGAGGCCGGCCCAGCCCCGACTGTGGGGCGTTCTGCTGTTGCTGCTGAAGGGTCGAGTTGCTCGCGTCGAGGTACTGCTGGTAATACGGTGTTTGCGCCTGCCGCGCGGCCGGGGACAACGGCTGCTGCTGCCCTGATGCTGCTGCTGCCCCTCCTGTTGGCGTGCTGCCAGCGGCATCGCCGCCGACGGCTAGGTCTGGTTGCTGCTGCTGCTGGTGCTGCGTGATGGTCATGTTGTAGATGTTATCGCGGAGGGACCACGTCGCGCCCGCGTACTCGGGTTGCGCCGTCATAGCCCCCAGCCACTTCTCGACGCCAGAGTCGATGTGAATGAAGATCTGCCGCGTGGCGTTCATGTGCTCGATCCGTTCCGCCGCGGTAGGGAAGGCCATGATCTCCCGGAAAGGAAGTATCTTGACCGATGTGGGCGACATGGGCTGCTGCTGCTGTCCCGCAGCGGTAGGCGAGGCAGCAGTGCCGACCACGGCGGTGTCGTGAGTTCCAGGGGAGGGCGTCTGCACATCGTCATCGGCGGCTGCTGAAGGCTGCTGTTGTTGCTGCTGCTGCGGCGCCGTGTCAGCAGACGACCGGTTAGAGCCCGCCAGGGCCGGGTGCTGGTCGGTCGGCGGAGGAGAAATCGGGCTGGCAGAGCTCTCCATGATCTGCTTCTCCTCAGCGAGAGACAACATGCTTCGAATCCGCACATTGTCCACGTTGCGGTCGTCGGACTGCACCGACACCGGGGACGGCGGCTCCAGGGGGGCGAGTCGCGTGCCGGGCGGGACGGTGCTCCCCTGCGATACCTGGTGTGAAATCTTTGCTGCGCCTCCTCCTCCTCCTTCCGCAGAGGACACGGATGAAGGTGGCTGAGCAGATGGAAGCCCCACAAAAGGAGCGGACACTAAGCTCTTGGGTTCTGGGCGATCGAGTGGCGGCTCCGTGGGGGCGGAAATAGCCGCGGTCGCGATGGGAGCATCAGTATTAACCGAAGATGGGACGATTGCAGGAGCAGCGGCGACGACAGCGGCGTTCGCGGGAGCAGAATCTAGTGTGGGAGGGGGCACGGCCTCCCACGAGAACCTCTTCCGCAGAGACGGAACCTCGGACGAGGGTTGCTGGTCCTTGGCCGCCTTGCGAGGGCTCAAAGGAGCAATCTCGGCCACATCTGAATTAAGCGTCGGTGCAGCCGTTGCTGCGCTGGCAGAGGCGGAAGCGGCAGAGCCTGCCTGCTTCAGTGTCACAGGGCTGGCCTTGTCGTCATCGTCATGTTTGTCCGACGCGCCGTCGTCGAGCTTGTCGTCTGTAGACCCGTAGTAATCGTCATAGATATCGCCTAGGTAGGCGCTCTTGCGAGGCACCGACGACTCAGACTCATTGATCGGGCCCTGGTCGCGTCCGCCAGGGCCACTCCCGCCACCAGCAGACGGAGGCAGGAACTCCTGCGGCCCGCGGAGTGGGCTCAGAGATTTAATGATCTCCTCGCGGAGCTTGTCGCTCTCCTTGACCGGAGAGACGGTTGCGGTGGTGCTCATCGTAGGAATCCTTGCCAGGGACTCAGGCGGCTCAAAGGTCTCCTCGACGGCCGTTGAAGTCGCAGTCACGGTCCCAGGCCCAGCCACAGACCGACGTGGGTTCAGTGGCGCAGTAGGAGGGATCTCAGACGTCGTGGTGATAGGCGTGGTAGTACTCGCAGGCTGCATTTCCGAGCTCTTTTGTTTGCTGTTCGAGTCTAGGGTTGTTTGCAAGTGAGCCTGTGTCTGCGTTTGCAGAGGCGGGAGGCCGTGTGGCGACCTGTCTCGCACTACGGTACTGTGGCCCGCCCACCCTCGTGACGAATCGGCCAGCCGAGAGTTCTCAGCGTCTGCCGGCTGTCGCGACTTCTCGCTGGCGGCCGGTTCCCCTGTAGACGCGCCTGTCCCAGATTTGGTGATTTGGAACGGGACTGCCACTGCTGCAGGCGCAGAGAGGGGTGGTGGCATCGTGGCAGCTATGGCGGCGCCGAGTCTCACCGCGTCGTTTGTGCTCGGGTGTTGCGCCTGTGCCTCGTTGCCCACGGGTGCTGGATCGGGTACCTGGGCACTGGATGCCGCTTCCCGAGACGGTGAAACCACAGCAGGAGGCGAAGCGGTCCAATCGCCTCTGGCCTTGTCGCTTACGGCCTCGATTGTGGCAGGCTTTCCGGCTTCGGATGGCACAGCATCTGCATGAGCAGAAGCAGCACTAAAATCAGAAAGAGACTTGAGAGCTAGTTGTTCTGTAGATTCAGATGGAGATGACGAAGCTTGGTGAGGGGGGGCCTTGGCTATTGAATCGCCGAGCTGGGGACCGGGTGAGGGCGCGTGAACGGGTGAGACTGCACGGCCCGTTTTTATCCCAACTGTGGGGGATGGCTGAGACAGCGGTGAAGGCGTGGGAATGGCTTCTATCGGGGGAGAATCCGCACCACCCGCCGTAGAAAATGCAGGCACGCGAGGCGGTTCGCTGCTATCTATAAACGTCGTCGAGTCGCCGCCGAACAGATCAATGCCGAACGAGGACATGCGCGTAAAGTCCGGCAACTTGGGACTGGTAGAGAAGCGGCGAAGGGGCTCTGGCTCCTCTTCGTCTCGCTCCTCCTCCCCGGGTTCTTGTGGCTGGTTGGTAGCTGCTAATTGGGACGGCAGTGCCTGCTGTGAGGGCCGACCAGCCAAACCGCCAGGAGCAGGAGGAGCCGAACCAGCAGGAGCAGTTTTTGGTTCCGGTGCAGGCTTGGTTTCTTGTTCTCCGCCGGGCATTTTGTCGCTTGCGTCTTCATCACCCAGACCGGCGGCCTTCAAATAGCTCTCAAGTCCATACTCGCTCTTACGCTCAGCCACAGTCTCCAATCCTGGCCTCGCGCGAACAGAATCTGCACCGTCCTCCCTGCCAAAACTCGTACGGCGAGGAGGGGCCGCGCCGGTCTGCTGCTGCGGAGACACCTGCTCGGGTTCGACCGCTCTGGACGGGGAGTCGACCCTCTCGCCAGGCCGGCCCCCGCCCCCAATGCTGTCCATGCTAGGCCGACCGGAGTCCAGCGAGCGACGCTCCTTCTCTTTCTCCTCCTCCATCCTCCGGTATATGTCGGACGGCCGGATCAATGGAAGTGGCTTGTTTCCGCCGGCGCTAGCTGGGGAGCGCGGACCATGGGGAGACGCGGAGCGGCCCTCCGCCACCCAGGGACGCTGGCCAGACCCAGGTCTTGATCCCGGGCTTAACCCCGCCTCCTGCTGCCCCTGTGGCGGTGGTTGACGAAGCATAGCAGTCAGGACCTCGGGCGGCGTATCCTGTTTGCTCATGCTGCTCTTGCGGGGCGGGAATTTAGACGACACGGGTCCTGCGCTCTGGGGAGGAGACGAGGTCCGGCTGGCGGATGCGGCCGTGGGGGAGGATGTGTGGGCGGTTTCCGCAAGACCTTGTTTTCCAAACGGCAGAGCAGTCAGGCCCGAAGGCGACGCGGCCGCTGGGCTTTGGCCTTGTGGAGGAGGTCGAGTCAGGTCGGCCGAGACATTGTCCGGGGCACCTCCTGTGAAGGCGCGGCGGGTTCGCCAAGGCGATTCCGTCTCTGACGTCGGTGGCGATCTGCCCGGAATCATCGAGGTAGGATGTTGCTGCTGCTGCTGTTGTTGCGTTTGGATCTGCAGGGCTGGCGGTCCGGTGGCGTTCCGGGCTCCTCCGGAGGAAGCAAGCGGGGAGTTCGACGATGGCAAGAAAGACAGGCCCGACGAGAGCTCAGCGGCTTGGGGAAGGGGCGACGGCTGGCCGCTCATGGGCGGTCGGGGCCCTTGCGGCTTAACGGGCAGCGGAGGCTCGTCTTCAGGTTCGTCGTCGTAGTCGTTTCCCCAGTCGTCCCCGTCATAATTCTGCACCTTGGCCTCGACCCACTTCCGTGTCTTCTTTCTACTGACATTGGCCTTGTATGAGTTTGCCGCCAATGTGGACCTGCGAGAAACATCGCACCACAGTCTAGGTTAGCGGTTGATGGAGAGAGAGCAGCTAGCGGACTGGAATGGGGCCAGCAGAGGAAGACTTACATCGGCGACATGGGAGGCTGAGATGCCTGGAAGGGGCTGCCGTACGTGCCGTCCATTGTAACCTAGAAGTTTCGAAACACACGCACACACTCTCTCTCTCCAGCGTCTAGATCTCCTGCGACATGCTGCAGCTCGGCTCAGTGACCAGTCGGCGTTGCGCACTTCCAGTCTGCTGGGAAGGCAAGGGGCTGTCCAATTGACTTCGAGACCGATGACGATGACGGTTGCGTGGCGCAAATTGGACGAACGGCCGACCACTAGCTCGAGGTGATGGCTCGATCTGGCGAAACCTTGGGGGAAAGAAGAGAGACAGCGATTGCCTCTAGAACCCAAAAAGAAAGAGGAATGTAATTATATTTACAGCAAGAAAATCATCATAGCAGTAATCGTCGTGGTCGATCCATGACGACGTTGAAGAATTGTGACCTCGCAGCAGTTAGTGGCAGTAGGTAGTGGCCGGCAAAATCGGCCTTTCTCTCCCATGATGACACCGGAAAGCTAACGGTCGAATTTCATTGGGGCCAGCGAAGATGGCGTAACCCTCACAGATGGGTCCAGTGGTCCCACAACCGGGCACGCGTGGTGTGGCGCAGAATGACAACTACGTTTGCACGGCACTATCGATGCTATGCAATCGATTCGCGCCGCCGGGATGATCGACCATGCTCTTCTGCCTCGAAACATGACACATGCAGACTCAGAAGCCGCCAAGACCATTTTTTTTACGACTCCGATTATGGAGAACGACAAGCTTGCACTAGCAGTACTTGAATCCAAACGTTCCCTTTCATCCTTTTAAGCTGTTTTTATGTACACAATTTAGAACGTAAAATGTGCAGTCAGGCCATGCAACTCCCGTCTCGGTTTTTTTTTTTTTTTCCCTCCCCTCTCCCTTCCCCCTCTCTGAGCTTCCACCACTTCCCCCAAAGAAGGAGTTCATCCACCGCGTTTCGGAGGCGCATCACCTTCCCCAAAAACGCGACAACGCGCAGACACCGATTTAGGGCTCATCAGAAGGAGAGACTCAAGACCCATTTCCCAGGTCAGATCGTCACGTCATTGCAGCGATTCGGACAGCTGCAGCTCTCTTGCCACCTCAGGGCTTCTACCTTCCAAGTGGTACCAGCACCTCAGTGGTTTACACCCACCATTATAGGACACAGGGGGGGCGGTAATGCCGCCCAGTTGCAGTACACCAACAACGGACCGTTCCTCGGGCAGTTAATCCCTGTCACCTAATGTGATAAGCATTACCAGGTATTCTAGTCCCCCTAGCCGTTCTTCCTCGGAAGTCTTCTTAGTCGCATCGTGACAGCCACCAGCGTCTTCTGTGTCACTCCTAAACCAGGAGCCACCTTCTTAAGCAAGCGACGGCACCGTGCCAGTGCCAGCGACAGCTGAGGCAGGCATACCGGTCTGGTCCACCCGTGGTCGTCTTCGCACCGTCGACGCTATCTTAGGCTTCGGCTCCGACTTTGCCAGCGGCGCTCGCGGGGTCGTCAGTTGATCCTCTCAAGTTTCCTGAGAGCGGTTGGGACGGCCCGAGGTCGGGGCCGTGGCCAGGATTCGTGTTAAGCCATGCGTCGCAGGGGTGCACACTCACAGGGCGCAGACCGTCACAGATCTCCCGGCGGCCCGTTGTGAGGATCTCAGGGTGTCGGAGAGCGAATGCCTAGCTGCTATTCCAAAATGGGCAGATGGTCCATGACGACCCCTTCGCAATGCGCCGTGAGCCATTCGCGGCAGCGCTCCGAGTCGTCCTCCTCGCCCTCGAGCAGCGCTCTATGGCCCTAGGACGGTCCAACCACGCAAGCCAGAACCTGCCGAACTCCAAGTCGATGATGGTGTTGGTCTGCAGCTTCTTGGAGGTGGGAAAGACCCTGTGCGAGCCCAATTCGCGTTTTCGAAGAGTTTACTTGATGTAGGAATTGTGCCCACGATGAAATACTTTCGGTCCCAGCAGATGACCGAACAGCCTAGCTCACGTTAGTTATGAAGGGCGCGCTGCTTCCCTGATGATCGATGGAGGCTGAGGAGAGATGTGTCCCTGCAGACTAGTTTGGCAAAGAAGAGGAAGAGGGAAAAGGGGTGGGATGCGAATGCCCCTGAACCACAAACAGCCACAAGCCGAAGAGGACCAGCAGTCAGAGAGACGATGGTGATGGCAGGGATGCAGCGGCAGTCGCTCCGCCATATCCAACCTATCTCCTATCGATTACAGGACCTGCTTTGCGCTTCCGTCTCCGTCTTCAGTCGGGGTGCTACAAAAAAAACAGGTGCAGTGGTCAGAGAAGCCTGCAGCGGAGTGTGCGTCTCCCATTAGGACGCTGCGAGCCAAACGCCAACAGCAAAAGAATAGAGTGCACTTGCCAAAAACTACCATGACTCTTGAGCTCCATATAGTAGTGAGGGATCTCCGTGTACCTCCAAGGCCAGCACGGTATTTCGATCACAGAAAGAGACGCCTACGCATACTGTGGCTCATGAGGACCGGGAAATCCAAATAATAGCAGCGTCGGTGCTGCTTCTGCGGCCGCTAGTCGGTTTCCGGCGCTGGTCGGTCGCCAGCGGACATGTCGATTTCCATTTTCAGAAGCCACCGCGAGTTACTCTGCCATACCGACGCCGTAACGCGGGGGGAAACTATAGAGAGCAAAGTGGAATATAGTATTCAATATAAGGGATGGATATAATAAGCTAGGGTCGAAGTGGTGACTGAAGCAATGGCACGAACGAGGTAGCTGGCTCCGTGAATCGCTATCCTTCATCTCCACAGAGAACGGCGATGCACCTGGCAGACTGCCCGGCACACGGCTGGTTCACAATGTTCTCAAATCGGGCTCGCAACACAAAACATCACGACGAAGCATCCATTCAGCGGCCGCACCTCGCTTTCAGCCTCGTTGTCCACCACCGTGTCCTGGTTCGTTCAAGCATCTGCTCAGGGTGTTCATCTTTGATTCTTCATTCTTTTGTCATTGCAAGGAGCGTCTTTTCATCTTTCAGACGAATTTTCAACACAATCTCAGCCCCAACTGCAATATCACGACCATGTAGGCTCCGTTCACCGACCACGGCTTGTTTTCAGCCTCGTTGTCCATCACCGTTGTCCTAGTTCGTTCAAGCATCTGCTCATGGCGTGTATTTTCATTGTCGATTCTTTCTGTCGTGTGTATAGAACGTTCCTCATCTTTTAACGAACTTTCAGCGCAATCTCAGCCTAAGTAATGGTAATGGTAATGGTTTATTTAACGTCCGAGGGCTGTCCAGGCCCGACCTCCCGAGGGGTATAGGACGTGCTAGCGGCTAT
>PYST01000524.1:0-19220 GCA_003049485.1 Ophioceras dolichostomum
TTTCCTAATCAACCGTTTTTCCTAATCAGCCGTCCCCAGGCCCTGTTGGGGGCCTGGGATTTTGATCGAAAATAGATCCCCAGAAGTACGTGTTTTCCACTAAGTCAATAAGCAATCGCCCCGCACCCGCGTTCCCGTCAGGGGTTACGCGTGCCTCCACGTTGGTCAACACCAGCAACCCTTCATCACCCACCACGGTCACTACCTTTTTTTCTCTATCATTTTGCACCCGAATCTGCTCGTTTTTGCGATAAATCACCTTGAAAATGGCCGACAATTCAATCAATTCAGTTTCCCGGCGATGGATTGGTGCTTTGTGCGATCCAGAAGTGCGCATCTCGGCCGCGCTCAGCGAACTTGCTCAACCTCCCCCGACGGGAAAAAAGCGGCACAACGTCAGCGAAATTGCGCTCCGGTGGGATATTCCCAGGCGCACGCTTTGCGGCAGAGCCTCCGGCCGCAAGTCTCGAACGGAGAACGGTGGGAATCGCTCGATCTTCCCTCCAGAAAGCGAACTGGCCCTTCTCTCCTGGTGCAACTTCCGGCTGAGGTGCGGTGCCTCCCTGACGCCTCTCGACCTCCAGCGCGCAGCTATCACGAACCTCCGCCTTACCGGTAACAAAGATCGCAACGGAAAGCTGCGAGACCGCGTTACCAAACGCTGGGCCACCGAGTTCATAGCTCGTTACGCACCGCTTTTCAAGAAAGTCCGCTCCAAGACGAGGTCTACACTGCGGAAGCTGGCCCACGATAAAGATGACTTCAAGGACTGGTTCAGAGGGCTCAAACAAGTGCTAAGGAACAACGGAACCCCGGTCCGTTGGGATGACGTGTGGAATTTCGACGAGTCTGGCTTCCGGGTTGGGTGCTACGGAGGATCATGGCAGTGGACTTATGCAGATTTGCCTCAGTTGTTCGAGGCTGACCCTAACGTACGGGAGTCTGTTACGGTGATAGAGGCCTGTTCAGCCGCGGGAGAAACGATCCCTCCCTTCGTAATCCTCAAAGGCGTCTCGATCTTAGAGAAATACGTGGCTAATAACCTCGACTCTAATGCGGTACTAGCTACCTCCGAGAACGGCTGGACCGACGACCAGATTGCTCAGGAGTGGCTAGACCACTTCCTAGCCCGCGCACCACCCTCGACTCCTACCGCAACCCGCGTTCTCCTCGTCGATAACCACGGCAGTCACTTGACCGAGGAGTTTGCCCTGAAGGCGATACAGGCTGGGGTTGTAATATACCCTTTACCTCCGCATTCCACGCACAAGCTGCAGCCTCTCGACGTGGGCGTTTTCCGGGCCTTCAAGCACTGGCATCAAGATCACTTGCGGAGGGAGATTTCTGACGGGAATTTCCTCTATAATAAAGTCGATTTTCTGGCCGGCCTGGAAGTAATGCGCGCGCGCACCTTCAAGAGAGAAACAGTCCTTTCCGCGTGGAAAAAAAGCGGCATCAGGCCCTGGAACCCCTCGTTGGTGATCGACGCTCTCGAAGACCCAGTCACTTCGGCCACGTGCGAGGCCGGCGTTACCGACCGGCCCGGCTTTGTTGAACCCTGGACCCCCTCCGCATCGATCGCACTATCTACCCCGGAAAGGTCTTTACCGCCGTCTAGCCCTCCAGCCGAGGCCGGGTCGGTACCGATACGCTCCTCTCCGTCTCCTGCATCCGACCCGAGTACTCCGGTCCTATCGTCTCCACCGATTTCCCGGCAGGAATCGGTGCCGCGCACCCCTCCCCTTGACTACCGATCCCTAAAAAGGCAACGGTCGGACCTAAAAGAACGCCGGCGGTCGCGGCAGCCGGGAATCCAGTCGTCTCTGTATACGAGGATGCTGGAAGACAAGCTTGATAAGGCAACTGAGGCTCTGACAGAGTCTTTGTTGATCGTCCACAACGATAACCTCAAAGCGGCTCAACGAGCATTAGATCGGAAGGCCCGGGACCTCCGCTGCCGCCGCGTGGCCAAGCACGGCCCGATCACGGCTGGAGACGTCCGGCTGCACGCGGCTAACGACGACCACGACCGCTCCGGTCGGAAGAGACTTGAAGCCTCGAAGCAACGCCAAAAGGTCTTCGATCGAGAGGCCAGGGCGTTGAGGGTCTGGATACGAGAGACGCGTGCGGCTAGGCGCAAGCAATATAGGGCCCAGAGGCTTAGCATGAGGGAACGCGGGGTCCCTACCAATGAGATCACGGCTGAGATGAAGCCCAAAGAGGCGTTGCTACGTGACACGCACGCGCTCTTCCAGGAGTACCGGACTGTACGGGAAACCCGTGCCGACCACTTCAGAGAGAGGCAGGCCGAGGAGTTGGCTACCAGGGCAGAAGAGTTACTTTCCAGAGGTCAAAGCGGTAAAGCGACGATTCCGTACGACTGGCAGCCTCTCCCAGTCCCTCTCCCACCAACTCCGTGGCGATACGATCGGGATATGGTAGAAGAGGTCATCAAAGCTTACATCAGTGGTACTGGGGGTGTTCCTGACGGTATGACAGTGGCTGGAGACTCAGAAAACGACTCTATCTACGCTCCAAAGAGCCCTGAAGCCTTAGAAATTGTATCCGGTAGCGAGAGCGCATCAGAGGTGGAGGATCCCGTAGATCTGGAATAGCCTCAATAGAGTTGTTGGAAGTTGGTGGGCTAGGCCCCTTGCCCACAGATTTTTGTTGACATAATTGAATTAACGGGGACCTCTCATGCGGCAATCTGAAAAAATGCACAATTCCGTAGTGACAACGATTTTGGTGTAAAATGCTAGTAAAATTAAGTCACGGGTGAATTTGGCCTAATCAGCCGTCCCCAGGTCCCTACCGGGACCTGGGATTTTGATCGGAAATAGATCCCCAGTTGTATGCAGAGNTACCGGGACCTGGGATTTTGATCGGAAATAGATCCCCAGTTGTATGCAGAGAACGCATTGATGGAAAGTCCAAATCCAGTTATGCCCCGGACGATCCCGTTAAACAACGACGTCACAGCAGCATCAGAGCTCCCAGGCGAATTGTCGCGTGCAGATGCTCCGCACTTAGCCCATAGGATCATTCACGCGAAGCTCACCGCATGCACCTACAACGTACCTACCTCCTTACTACATCCCTCTCGCACTTTTACTGCCCAACTCCGCTATTCCCGAGACATCACGACATCCCACACCCCATAACATCAAATAAACCACATCGCCGGAACCCCCCAGATTCTATCATGGCTGAGACGTTCACCCACGAAGGTCCCCTCCTCGCACTCCCCCCGTCCGCCTCGCCCGGCCTGCAATTCCTCAAGCACCTGCTCCCCGTCCTCGACTCGCTCAACCCAGACGGTGAGGCGCTCGCCTTGAGCGCGGTCCTCGCCCCCGGCGCGACCTTCACGATCAACAACGACCCGCCCGCCACGGCCGAGCAGGTGCTCGCGCAGCTCCTTCTGCGGTCCCAGAAGCTGTCCCACTTCGGGCACGAGGTGCACCGCGTTTGGGACGTCGGCAAGGGAGGACCGGCCGGCTTCGGCGGCCGCACCGTCATGTACGAGAGCACGAGCACGACCGTGTTCCGAGACGACCCGGCGGGCCGCAAGGTGACGGTGCAAGAGTTCGGCATCGTTGAGCTTGTGCCTGTGGCCGAGGGCGAAGGTGGCTTCGCGGGGCTTAAGGCCGTCGATCTTAAGGCCTTTATGGACCCAGCTCCGGTACGAGCGCACGCAGTCGCGCTATTCGGAGGTGGAAGTGGGCAGGCTCAGTCGTGATGAGACAAGCCGGGGAGAATTAAGTAAGCAACTATGTACAATATCTTGCTGCTCACCAACTCATTGACTCAACTGGAAATATGACGGCCCACACTCGTACAGCTTGCACATGTCCATCCCACAGGCTTTCCATTGCGCCTCATTCGGCGCGAACGCGCGCGTATCATCAGCGAAGGCTCTGGGGGAGGGGGACGAGAGACAGATAGGCCCGGAAGAGCTGATCAGACGGAAGCCAGATGCTCGGGGCAAAGAAAGAGACCACCAGACGAAGGAAAAGAATCGGACAGAAAACAATGGCCAACCCCGACGCCGACAGATGCAAACCCTGCTTACCATAAAAGACAAAATCCAATCAACAAATAGCCACCAAATCCGTCAATGGCCTCAATTTCACACCACACGACCTGGGGGCACGTTCCCCTGGAATATAAGACCTCGAATCACGTGAAACGAAATGCCTCGTCTCCCCTGTTTGACCAGGAACTCTAGGAATGAATGTACGGCGCTGCCAGCAGGAGAGGCCAAGAAGGCCGTGCGTGCATGAGGACGGAGGAAACCGTCAATACAGCTGTCGCAGCGTCGAACCGCGAGTGCCGCTGCAGTGCAGCGCGGTGCGCCGCAAGGGCAAGCAACGGATGGCGCGAACGGGCGATCCCATGGCTGGGGAGGCGGGGACTAGATGTTCCCCGTCATGAAGCCGCCGTTCTGGGCGAAGCGCATCTGGCACTCGCGTAGGTCAGCCCAGCTGCGAAGCTCCTCTTCCTCGTCCATAGGCGTCATGACCCCGGAGCCACTGCTGCCACCACCACCACCACCACCTCCTCCCCCCCCTTCTCCTCCCCCTTCTCCTCCTCCTCCATCTCTAGAGTCGATTGAGTCGGCAGTGGTCGCAGAAGCAGGGACAGCGGTTGTGCCGCCACCAACGATATTAGCCGGGCCCGGACCAGTCTTCTCGAGCCGCATCAGAATGTCGAGGAAATGCGTCAAGACCTCCTCTGACTTGAGCGCCACCGGGCCCTTGCGCTCCGGCAGGTCGTTGAGCAGTGTCGATGCGACCTGACGGATCTTGTTGATGAGCGAGCTGCCGTTAGGCTCCATATTGCGCTGAGGTATCGAGGCAAGCACGGTGAGCAGGTGTTGCACGATGAGTTCACGCTCTGCCGCCCACGGGTCTAATTTGGGGTCAGCTCTCCCCACTCGTGCTACTGCTATCCCACCCTCTCCATCTCCCGCTACGGGCTCCTCCCCCGTTTCCGCTCCCACATTCGTTGCGGGGGTGGCATTGGATGATGGGGCTTCGGCCTTAGCATCACTGGACGAAGGGACCAAGCCTAGGCCCAGTCGAGCGCGGTGAGCATCGCGCAAGTTGAAACAGCGCTCGACGTAATACGATCGTGTGGCAAGCTGGGAGCCGTATATGTTGGCCTTCTGGATCTCGAACTGCAGCAGTCGGCGCCGCTCCGGCTGGTTCTCGATCACTCGGCGAAGGTCGTTGGCTGGTTGAGAGTCCGGGTAAGCTGGGGGAACGTAGTGGTAGCCCGGCACGTCGGCGAAGTCTTCGGTGGGAGGACATGATGAGTACGCGGCCAGACTTGGATTGCCGTTTGTCCCATTCGCATTCGCCCCGTTTGCGCCATTGGGGTTGGTGGCGCCGTTGGCGCCGTCGGTTGCCCTGGTCTGTGGAGGGTCAATGTTCAGTCGCAGTTCCTCCGGCATGTCATCCGTGACATGCTTGACAGCTTGCAGGCAATTAGCGAGCATGTCTCGCTGGTCATCCCACGACAGGCTGTTGATGCCGTAGGACAGCTCCACGCTGACGATGGGGTTCATGGTCATGTAGATCTTGATCCCCTGATTGAAGCCCGTGAGTAGCGACACGGTGCCGGCGGGCTGGGGCAGGATCTCGGTCGGTGTGATGTACAGGTCGTCAACCTCGACGGGGAGGTCGGGATAGGGATCGGCAGGGGTTGGCGGGGGCAGCGCAAGCTCGTTGTGAGAGGCGCCGAGCTGGATCATCGACCTGACGCCAACGAGCATGACCCAGAAGATACGCTTGCCGACCTCATCGGTGACGTGGTTCACCGGCCGAAGCGGCGGGCTGTACTCCTCGGCCCCCACGTGGGGAGCACCCATGCTGGCTTGCTCTTGCTCCTGTTCCTGCTGGTGTCGCCGCGAGCGATGGTAGCCCATCTCGCGCGTGAAGGAGAGACACTCGGCCATGAAGCGGCGGCACAGCCTCCATTGCATGGTGTAGCCAGCCGCCAGGCCAAGGAAGTAGCTCGTCGCCGCGTCGTGGACCGTCATGCGCTCCTTAGCTGGGAAGATGGAACCTCTAGCCTGCAGTGCGACCACGCGACACCGCTCTATCAATGTTATGGCCCGAGGGAACAGATTGGCGTTGTGCCGCGCCTTGAGGTGCAGCCGCGCCGCCCGCGGAAAAGACGCCACCAGACAGCCGATCATGCTCGCCAGCAGAGCCAGGAACTCTGGGTCCGTCTTGTCCTCGCGGGCCGCGAACGCCCGGCGGAAGGTCGGCTCATGCGGGAACGGTATCAGCGGATGGATGTAGGTATAGAAATCATCGATGAGCAGTGCCAGAGTAGGCCACGGCGCGATCGCTTCCGCATCCAACTGCTGTTCCTGATGCTGGTGTCGCGAGGAGGACGCCAGAGAAAGCGCCGCGGCGCCGTTAGCGGCGATCGACACAAGAGCCTCGGCCGCGCTGCTACCAGCGTTCGGAACGGCATCGGGGCTGGTGCCCTCCGCGTGAGCGACCTCATGTCCCTGTCCCTCCAGACGGGCTCGCTTGGCCTTCGCCGCCTCGGCGTGCTTGTTTGGAGGGCCGCGCCGCTTCATCTCCCGCGCCCAGGTGCACTCAACTCCCAGCGCCTTACATGGATTACATGGTGGGCCGAACTCATCGCACTAGGCAGTGAAGGAGAGAAGGGTAGCGAAAAGGTTAGCAAGTGGCATCTCGACAGATCTCAGGGAGCTTCTCTTACCTTGACCTTTCTCGCGCTACATATGTCGCAAGCGCGTCGCAAACGTGTTGCCTTGGCCACCGGCGAGCTCGCTGTGGGATGCGGTGGGCCACCACCGGGTGGTACGGTGGGGGACGCCAGCGGGGAGTAGTGGTGCTGCTGCTGGAGCTGGGGCTGATGCTGGGGGTCGATGCCATGAGAGGATGGAGCAAGAGGAGGGTAGTGGTGCTGCTGGAGTTGGAGCTGATGTTGGTGCTGAACAGCGACGCCATCCGGAAGAGTCGGCGCGGGGGGTGGTCCGGAGGAAGCCGAAGCCGAGGCGGCGACGGCGGCGGCGGCGGCGGCAGAAGCTGCCTGGAGGGCCTGCAAGCTGTGCTGCGCCGAGGCGACAATCGAGGCGGCGACGGAGGTTGAAGTTGGCGAGGACAGGCCATTTGCGTCGTACTGGGGTTGGGGGGCAAGTGAGTGGATGTGCCTGCCGAGATGATGAGCATGGGTGGCAGCGTGTGGTGACGGGAGCTGGTGCGCGAGCTGCTGGTGCGGGGATACGGGGGAGGCTTGATGGGGGCCCTGATGGGGACCCTGATGGGATGCCTGATGAGAGGCTTGATGAGAGGGAGAACCCGCGCCGCCTAGACCGCCGACGCCGACGTCATCACCCGGAGGCGGGGGGTAGCTTGACGGCATTGCTCGGCGATCGGCGGCGACGCCCAGGTACAACCTAACTAGGTACACCTAGGAGAGTGGTTCTCGGTCGTTATCGATTTCCGTATCAGCGATAGTCCCGCGCATCGTCATCATCATCATCAATGCGCAAAAAAGAGCTGCCAACAGGCGACTTTCTGGTTCTTGCCCGGGTGAAGTGCGGATGATTTTTCACTCGAGCTCCCCGACTGGGGCATTTGCGAGGTGGCGCTCCCGACTTGAAGGCGGGGGTTCCCACCTGATGTGGGTCGGTCCCCGCCAGCGCACGTGATTTGTTGCCAAGCTGTGCCCGATGGCCGGATTCATGGACATCACCGTCGCCGATCCCTACTACTCTCCTGTTTGGTCGTGGCCTTCTTTTCCCCATCTTTATGAGCATTACATTCCGGCGTATCGAGAACTAATCGCCTTCGACAGTAGCAACCCACGCAATCTTATTCGATTCATATGTCCCCACCAGTCCAGTGATGATGCAGTTCACGATTTGTTTTGAGTCCTGTTTGAGGCTGGAGCTGCCACACGCCAAGCCCTGCAGACATGACCGAGCTTGTTCGCAAGACCTCGAAGAAAACATGTTCTGTCAGGTCGGATCCCAAGATCCCAGGCCTCTGGTAAACCCAGGCCAACCCAGACCAGCCCTGGGAAAGCTTCTCCCATCGAGCATTCCTGCCTTTTCCGATCGACGGGTGCTCCCGCGCACCCTTTCTTGGTCCCTCTCCTACCCCAAACCATGCCCGAACTCCCCTGTCAAACTTCCCCGGCATCCAGGTTCTGGATCTTGGTTGAATCTCAGGAGCGACCAGGCTGACCCTCCAGTGTGGTGTCTTGGCCTTATTCTATCACTAGCCTGCCTTACTTCTACCCGGCTTGAGGCCTGTTCGCCCGCTGACCGTTTTGGGATGCATTGACGGGCGAAGCTGGGAAAGAGCGAGACGAGGTGGGAAAGTCGCCGGACTTCCAATGCTTATGATATCGAACCCCACGCCGACGAGTGTCGGTGGACGTTTGTCCTCGGGTTCTTCTCCTTTAGTGTCGTCTCTCAACGTTGCCTATCTGCTCTTGCCGTTGATCGGTTTCTGTCACCGCTTCTCATCTTCTGCCCGGGTCGTTGACCGGCTCCCTTCTCTTCTTGCCTTGCTGGTCAAGATGTATCTTCCGAAGGCATCGCTGGCCTTACTGGCCCTCTCGGACCTAGCGGCGTGCTACTCGATTGCCAGTCTAGGTGCCAACTTCGCCGTCGGCGAGTACACAGTATGGGCGCCGCCCCACAGAGAGCATCTATCACGTTGTTTACTTGCCTACCTACCTTCTTAGGCGCCTATCTAATGATTAACTCGTGTCTACAGGGCAGTCTTGTCGGCCGAGCCACATCCGCGGTGGCTACGCGTGCCGGCTCCAAAACTAGACGCCAGTTGACCTTCACACCTGACGGAGGAATCCAGGCTGGCGGTGCAGGGGGCATCACTCTCGGGGGCAACGGAGCCAATCAGCAACCGGGGGCCGCCGCCAGCGGCAACGGGGCTGGCAACGGCGTTCTCACCGTCGGCGGCATAACCCTAGGAGGCAAAAAGAATGGGACGGCCGCGGGCAATGCCCCCGCCGCCGAGCCACAGCGACCCGGCACGGTGGCGCCGGCCGAGGGTCAACGACCCGGCGCCGAGGTGCTCGCGCAAGTCCAAGCGCCCGGCGCCGTCGCACCCGTCGAGGGACAACGACCTGGCGCTGAGGCGCCCGCCCAAGGCCAAGCACCCGGTGCTGTCGCACCCGCTGAGGGGGCACAAGCCGGGAATGGTGGTGAGATTACCGCAGTCACCGAGTCTGAGCAGTTCAAGGACAACGCCGGCATCACCGTCGACCCGACACGAGGAGTGACCAATCTTGGAGGAAATCTCGGCATCACCAAGGGCTCCGACGGCAGCCAGTCGGTGGGTGGCAAGAGTGGAATCAATATTGGTGCCAGCCCGGCTAAGGTCGCCGCGGCAGCTGCCGACAATGAGGATGGCGAGGGTGAAGCCGAAGGTCGAGATGGCGGCGATCAACCAACCATAGGAGAGAATGGTGAAGGAGGCACGGGGGCAGACGAGGGAGAGGATGAAGAGGCTTAGGCATGTATGGCTTTCGCGCATCGGGAAGTAGTGGGTTCTAGTGGCAAGATCCTGGTATTATGGAACTGATGCCGACCTTCCACGACCTTTTTTGGTTCCCATCTGTTCCGCTTTTAGCTCGCAAGCGTGAAGGTCTCGCCCGATCTTCCCACACAACACCACAGTCTCCAGTTATCCACAGCTGAACGAAAACAGCGTCCTCCATCTGCAGCCAGTGTGCCTCGCTGATCTTCATTGACCATCGCACCTTTCATGGACCGTGCCGGTATGCCAACCCGAGATGCTCTGGCTGGGGGGGTTTGAGGGCACGTGGCGCATGAGATATTGGACGAAAACGCCTAAAAGGCGAGGCACACTCTCTGTTCTGCCACCCTCTTCTCATTCTTATCGAGGTCGGTTGCAACGTGCGTAGTTAGTCCCACCTTTGCCAATTGCTGTTGCCGGAGGCATATCCTTCCGCTCTCGCGAGGAGTCAGTACCCGCATTACGACGCCACACGAACGCCACAGTCACACTCGATGACCGGGTATATATTGCTCACCCCCTACCATTGGCTCCGCGCACTTTTGTGCAACGCCATATGCGGACGTGTTCCGTCTGCTCGCCTCGCGACGGGATGTATGTGCCTTGCTAGCAACCGTGCGAGGAATTGGTTCCGGGATCGCCAGCCCGTGGTCTCGGTCACGATGGCTCTTGCTCAATAGACGAGAATGAGGGTCGAGTACTTCATTATATTATTGTGAGTGAATGGTCCTGGCAGGCACTCGGTTCTCCTCAGTCCTTCGCTTCTCGTCTCATCTCATCCCACGGTCCCTCTGCAGAAAGTTGGTACGTGTCGCCTCGCCAGCGAGCTGCTCGATCGTGGCCCCCCGAAACTCTTACCTGTACCCCACAAGGACCCCCAGGCAACCACTCCTAGCATGTGGCCCCAGAGCTCGCTCATCGCCCTCCTTCTCGTCGGGCCGTCACTGGCCTCCATTGGGGATCTGTGTACCGGCAACGGTGTAAGTCTCCCTTAAGCTCCCTCCCTGGGCTTTGTGATGAGTCTCGATTCGCTCATTCGACGAGGCCAAATCTCATACTTTTATCTTCGCTGGTCAGAACACGGGCACTTGCCAGGACAACGGCTGGTGCGATTCCCACGGCGGCACTCACAATGTGGTGAACGCTTGTCCCAGCGACGGCAACAACATCATGTGCTGCTTCTTCCCCCATTGCTCGGGCAGCCAAGGCTCTGGATATTGCACCATCACCAGCGACCCTTTCTGTCGCCGCACCGGTGGCCAGTTTGTTTCGTGAGTGGCCTTCCCCTGTCGAGAGCAGGAATGACTGAAAGCTGACATGAGGGGGCGTGGATGTCAGTGGCCTCTGTCCCGGGCCAAACAACTATCGCTGCTGCATCGGCACCTAGGTGGCCATCAACAAGAGCGTCAGGCGATAGCGGCTCCGTGATCGGGCTCGTTCTCTTATGGATGAGTTGGTCGAATGAACGCAGATCGGGGCCTGATATCTAGCCAGTTTGTTGCACTAGCTGGTAGTAGTATGTTCGGTATTGTGATCTTGCTGTGGTGCTTCTTCGACGAAATTGAAATTTGACTAGTTTGAAGCTGGGTTGTATAAGCTGAATATATCTCGAGCGACTATATGAAAACCGTCCCAACTGCCAGCAGCTCAGATGAAGCGATGAGCCGTCACTCCGTTGCTCACTTCTAGCCATCGTGCAGTGAATTCTCGCCCGCAAATCCACCGCCTCAGGTTTCAAATCACCCCTGTCGTCTTCACCACGCAACTTGGCTTGCGAAAAGACTTGACAGGAAGTTCTGGCGTACGCATCTACATCGAGGAGTAGTCCTGTGTCCTCTGTATATATTAGATCTTTCACAGTAGAGTAGCGCCGTGTCCCCTCACCTACTGTTATTGTAATTATACCAACTCGTCTCCCGAAGTCCACCAAGGCAAGCCCTCTTAGATAGGCCTCATACGGTGACCCGGATGTTCGAGCGTATTCCACCCACCCACGTTAGTACGTAGCACTCGCCACTGCTATGCGGCCGCCATCGACGAGGAAGATGGCGCCGTTGCAGTAGGATCCGGCACGGCTCGCCATGTACAAGATCGTGCCTCCCATCTCCACATCCCCGCCAAACCTCTTCGCAGGGATGAACCGGTCGAATTCAGGGGTCTCCTCCTCCGGATTGCGACTCGAGATGAGCCCGGATGCCAGCGCGGATGGGAAAACTAGCCATACATTGGCGTGTGTGTGGGTGTGCAAGTTTTTTGTAAGCGACCGTGAGTGGGCTGAGGCAAAGGCAGGGCGGGGAAAGGGAAGGTAATAATGGACAAGTGATGCTTACGTCCCGGGGCAAGCCCATTGACTCGAATTCCGTAACTGCCAAGCATGGTGCTCGCTGATTTAGTCAGCTGTATGAGAGCAGCCTTGCTGCCGCCGTAAGGGGGCGGTGAATAAATGGACCGCAGGTAGCCGGCGATGCTGGCGTTGAAGATGACCTGGCTCTGGATGGAAGGCGTCGTGCCACCGCTCCCAGGGAGAGGGGCGCCGAAGCCTCCGTTCTTGACAGCGTTCTTGTTGCCCGCGTCCAGCAGCTCGAGGAAGCCAAGCATGGTGAAGTAGGCGCCCGTGACGTTTACATGGAATGTCTGCGTCATGGCATCCATGTCGACCCCCTCGAAGAGCGTCTTGCGCACCTCGGCGATGCTCTTGCTCGGGTCGTATCGGTCCCACGGCCCGGTGACACCCGAGTTGGCCACCACAAGGTTGACGTAGCCGACGTCGGCCTGGACCTGGTCGACGGCGGCTTGAATAGACGACTTGGACGTGACGTCGCACTGAATGGGTACGATCCGGTTGTCGCCCGCCCTGGCCTCCTCGAGCTTGCCCATGCGCCGGCCGAGGATGTACACCTTCTTAGCCCCATTCTCGACTAGTGCCCGCGTCATCATGAGGCCGATGCCGGTGCCGCCTCCTGTGATGACGGCCACGATCCCGTCCACTCTGAAGAGCTGAGCCGCCGCCGTTGCGGCGGACGATGCAGATGACTGATCACCCATGACTGTAGTGACCCCTTCGGCCGACGGTTCTTGGTTGCCTGCGGGCCACTCCGAGATCTGCCGGACCTACGTCGGGGCGAGCGAAGACTACAATTAAGTAGAATGGGAGATGAGGGAATGCCGGGATACCGTTCACACGACTGGGCGACCAGAAAGAGGGTGAGATCAGTAAATTGGCTCCCTACATACCTGCTAGGTAGGCTTGGAGGGTAGGCGGGTATATACCTGAATACTAGGTGCCACCGTGTGTCGTTGTACCTGGCTGGCGCTTGAGGTGGGGAACTCCGAGTTGACTCCGAGGATACCTCTATGCACCACGGGCCGGTCCGTGCTGTGCAAGAAACCCCTCCGCTCAGCAGGAGAAGTTTCTCGGGGCTGGCGATACCGAGCTGGATAGCGTCCGGGCGATGCCTCCGGTTTGCTGTGAGTGTCATCACGGGTGGAGACGTGGTAACTGCTGGAAGGCGAGCAGGTAGGGCTGCCCTTCCTCGGTCCCAATCCACCAACGTGCCTGGCCTTTAAAGTAAAGTAGGTGTAGGCACCTAGGTACGTGGGCAGTGTGCCCAGTGCATTTTGGGTTATTCGTGCCTAGCTCGACGTCTCGTCTGCAGGCAAGCGTTATGGGATGGATGCTGAGGGGAGCCATGGTCAGTCGGAGATAAGGCAGGGCGGTTGCTCTCGCAAGCAAGCCTGATCAGGACCTGGGACTGCTGGCTGCCCGAACACCGAGAGTCAATGACACTGCTGATGAGGCAGTTTGGAATACATATGAAAGCAGTTCGGCCGATGAGTGCTTCCGTAGTGCTTCCGTGGTGCGCCGGCGGCAGTCGATCGACAGCTAGCCGGAACTCCGGTACAGAACTCTACTGCGCTTAGATTTGTCAGATTTTCGACCTTGCTCAACATGGGCAAGCAACGGCAACCCTTTTTTTGGACCTACAGGTGAAAGAGAGAATGACGCACGTCGCGGTGTTCCTGTGCTGATTGATGAACTTCATGGGAGTTCAGCAAGCAGTTCATACCAGTCTTTGTTGACCGTCGGCATGCTCTGGTGCATTTTGTGTAACCACACTCCCGCACCAAACCCCACCTCAGCGTCGAATAAGGTGTCGAATCAGTCAGTGGCCGTGGGCATGCTCTGGCGCATTTTGTGTAACCACACTTGCCGGGGCAGAGAGAAGTCGAAAGTGATGCTCTCGCCAGCGGCCCCATCATAAAAAGCGTGCTGCCGGTCTGGCTGGTCGGATTGGCTCGACCAGTTACCTTGATCGTCGGCTCCGGCGGTAAAAATCTGATCACTTCTTGTTCCGCATTTGCACCGCACTGATCACTGCTTCCGCGGTCGTCAATCTCGACTGTGGGGTCATCATCAGCGCCGAACCGTTGGGTTCCCACAGTCTATAGAATCCCAGACCCTCTGGCGGGTGCCATTTTCCAATTCGCGGCCGAGAGCGTTGCCGCAATTGAGGTTCCTGGAGAAAGGAAGGCTCATCAGGTCGGGGGCCAATTGGTGGGGCAATTCGGGTTTCTCACTGAACCACATTACGTAATTGATAGAGGTCGGCGAGATCCTCTGTTTTTCTCAGTGCTACCCTGCTAAGCTCTGGCCGCCCTGCCCCTGGCTCTCCAACAACAACGACCTCTTCCCTCTCATAACTCCTCATCAGATGAGGATAGGTCGCAGCTCCAGTGGGGATAATTCAACTACTGCACCGCGTCTTCAGTTTTGTGGGTCCCCGAGATGGCCCGCCGATGGCGTTGATCATGTCTGACACGAGAGGTTACGGGCAGCTTGATAGGGTAGTTCTGTACGACAAAACCTGGGTTGCTCTTCGCGCTGTATCTACTGGGTATGATATACTGGGTATGGACCCCGCCCGAATCAATGCCATGGAGATGGTATCGCGAGAGGCGAGACGCACCGCGAATGGTTATTTAGTTTGACGTCTTGGCAGAGATGGACAGTCTTGAGAGTGTGTTATACATTTGTTATGGCGGAACTAGCGAGTTCCCCTGCGCCTTCTTCCCCACTAGCTGCTTGGCCCGTCACGCAATTTCGCTTGCGGCCTCATCCAGCGAAGGGAAGACGTCCTGCGCTAACAGGTGAGCATGGCATGAATATATGCGCGAATTGGGCCACAGCTTCTGAGTGAACGACAGTAGACGCGACAATCCGTACTAGTTGCCCAGCTGTTTCCAGCTTCCCTCTGCGGCGTGAGCGTCTTGGCTTGCCTCTTGCCGTGTAGGCGTGTTGGGTGGCTTGGAGGCTTCTACTACTCCTTCCCCCATTGCTCCCCCTATTTCCGACTTTGGAGGGCGGTTTTTGCTGCGCATATGGATTTCTACCTCAGCTTGGCTAGCTGCCCATTTTTTCCTCTCCCTTTTTTTTTGTCACACGCACATACGGCCTCCCGCTCTCTCTTCCTTCCTCCTTCCTGGAAATGTTATCCTGCTGCCTGTTCGCCGGAAACATTCTGACATAGCCTCATGATGGCTCGCCTGGCTTCTTCTGTCTCTCCCTCTACCCCAAGCGCTATATTCATCAGCCTCGTACTGTTGGTGGCACAGAGCTCGGTGGCGAACTCGGAGTTGGGCTGCGGGTTCACAGGCGGCTGGGCTCTCCGAAACGCGGGTTCGTGTCCTATAACGGCGCCTGTGCAGTGCGGAGTAGGATTGCAGCCGCGATGCTGTCCGTTCGGCCTGACGTGCGCGGGCAAGGACGACTACGTCGGGAACTACTGCTGTGCTCCGGGCGAAGACTGTCGGCAGGCTTCGGTCACCTTTCCAAAGGTATGATGAACGGCTCCGGTCTCGTCTCCGGTCTCGTCTCCTCTGCGCGCCCCTCCGTCACTTCGGTACCTTCCTTCTCGTGCTCGTCTCGAAGAGGATCTTGCGGGACATGACCTGGCTGACCGTAAATGGCCCCCCCTTGACCAGTGTCCTGACCCTGATTGGCGCCTCTGGGGAGTAGGCGGCAGGCTTGACAATGGCGGGTGGTGTTGCTTGCCATCCGCCAATGGCACATTCGTCCGGAGTGATAGCGGCGCCATCAGCGTCGCTTGCGCGGATGTCGGCAGCACCACACTCGCAAACAACCAGGAGTGGGCCGCCCAGATCGCCGTATCGTCGTCCTGCTCGTCGTCGTCGACCTCCTCGTCGACCTCCTCGACTGCTCCGACTTCGACAACTCCAATTGCGACTCAAAACGTGGTCACGTCACAGCCGTCATCGCCATCGTCCTCAGCCACCGGTGAACCCGGCATGGCTCTGCCCAGCACCAACGCCACCGTCCACAAAAATGACGGGGCGACATTATCCACCGGTGCAATTGCTGGTATTGTGGTCGGAATCGTGGCAGGGCTGGGGCTAATAGTCGCGGCCATTGTACTCGTCCTCGTCAGGAAGAGAAGGAACGGAAGCCAGCAGCTGATGACGCCAGAACTGCCGGTTGCGACGGTCACGGATAGCCACGGGAAGCACCAGGAGAGTCAGGAACCGCAGGCACCCTGGCGGCCTACGCACCTGGATCAGAAGTGGACGCCGGCGGCGTACAGCACGTATACAATGTCCCCGGGAGTTCAAAGCGACCATGGGAGTGCGATGCCGACTGCCGAGAGCTTCGAGCTAGAGGACCCGAGCACGTTCGGCGCGGTTGAGCTTGAGGTCCGGAGGCCAAACCCCGGGCCGCGATAGGAG
Organism: Ophioceras dolichostomum; assembly: GCA_003049485.1. Taxonomy (NCBI): domain Eukaryota; kingdom Fungi; phylum Ascomycota; class Sordariomycetes; order Magnaporthales; family Ophioceraceae; genus Ophioceras; species Ophioceras dolichostomum. Next base: position 16,296 of record PYST01000524.1, read on the forward strand.
GGTGTTGTAGATAGCGCGCCCAGCCATTTTAACCCCTCCCGGAAACAGAGGCAACAACAGAGCAGGCCAGTTTCGTTCAGTTCAGCCCCAGTGAATAGTCCTCCCCGACCCGCCTGTGCTTGTTGCAACGGGGACCCCAAACCGTCCAGACACCTCGCTGCTGCGTGGAAGCTCATCCCGCCAGGCGGCAACCTCGGCAACAATCTCGGCGTCGTCGCCAATGCTGCTCGTGATGCTGGCGCTGCTCGTCGTGACCTGCAGCCGAGGAACTTGCGGACAATACTGCTGCTTCCGGGAGGCAAACGCAGGCTGCGCGGTGACGCCCCGAGCCAGCTCGAAGTCGAGCGAAACGAAGCCGGTCTCGTCGGCCCTGACCGGGAACTGGAAGCGGGTCTGGGTGCCGCGGGGGCGTTGCGACAGCATCGAGATGACGTCGTCGACGATGGATACGGTGGCGAGTTCTCGGGCGGCCAGGTTCCTCCTGCGAGGGCCGCCTGCCTCGTCATCAGCCGGCTCAAGCGCCAGGCGCCGGATGAGATGGTCCTGTAGAGCGTCCTCGGCCACATCGACCATGGCCAGCGGCAGTTGGGGCTGCTCGGTCGCGGCCGCCTGGCTGTAGACCTCGGTCCAGGTCCGAAAGCCCGGAAAGAGGGGATGGCAGAGCCCGTGGTAGTACGGGAGGTCGATCGGTAGCACTTTGTCCTGCACGGAGTGGAAGTGCGTTACCCACGACCTGGCGGCGTACCCAAGGAACGCCGCCGTGCGCTCGCTCGCTCGGCCCAGGCCCTCCCCATCGCCGTACCTCTTGCCAAGCATGTAGAGGAACGTTACGCACAGCTCCAGCAGCAGCGCATGGTCGGCTACGAGCGAGAAAGAGTGCTGCCAGCCCGTGTGGCCTCTGGGAGTGGCCGCGTCGCCGTGGCCATCGTCATATCGCGCCTGGGACGGTCGGCCTTTCTCTCCTCCAAGCCGGCCGTGACCTAGCGGCGGAAAAGGGGCGATGGTCGAGAATGAAGATGGCGCCAGCCTCCGCGTGGCTCCGGGGGGTGGACTGAAGTCTTCCTCGTCGTCCATCTTCCACAAACCCACCTCCTCCCCTTCTTCATCCTCGTCGTAATCGTCATAATTTCTTCGGGTCAGCGACGGAGACAGCGGCCCCGCGTCGTCGAGTGTCCTCAGTGATGTCTCGTCCAGGAGAAAATCACGCGCCGTCTGGTGCACCAGGTAGACCTTGCCGCCGATGATGCGGACGAAATTGCCGCACAGGTGCTTGATGTGGGTCTCAAATGGATAGACCATGTGGTACTCTACATGCCTGAACGTCCTCCGGCTCGGCCGGCGTGGCACCGGCGACTGCTGGAAGGTGGACGGGTGATCGGGAGTGATGGCCAGCGCGATACCCAGCTCTTCGGCCGTCAGGGGCTGCACAGCAGCGAGGATGATACTCAGCATCTTGCGTGCCCGGGCGTGGTCGGGCGTGGAGTCAAGCATGGCCGAGTAGATGGCGTCAACCCCGCGGCTCCGCAGGATGAGGTCGAGTTCGCGGCGGGATGCGCCCTCCTCGGCCTGGTCTCGGAGGAGTTGGATGGGCGCCGTCCAGAGGAAAGTCCGGTCGGCGCGCGCGACCAGCTCGCGACCCGCGTCCTCCAAGAGCTCCAGGGGCAGCCCGCAGTCTTCCAGCTCGCGCATCGCAGCGCCCACGACGAGGCCGATGTCGTGGTTGATGGCATCATCCTCGTCCTCTCCACAAAGCCGCAACATGAAAAGGCGCTGCTGCTGACCGTGCCGGGGCTGCTGGCCCCTGTCAAAGGCCACCCTGATGGAGTTCTCCGGCCGACTCGCCACAAGGATGCGTAGCTTCGGCCTAGCCTTCTTCGGGCCCGATGTCTTACTGATCGTGCTGATCGCGCTGATCGTGCTGATCGTGCTGGTCGTGCTGTCGACTCCGAGGCGCGACCAAGCCGCCGCCGACGTGGGCGCTGTGGAGTCACCGTCATGATAATATGCTGAAATCAAACGGACCAGTTGCTTCATCGAATCCACTTCACACTCATCCAGCCCGTCCAGGAAGCACACTGTTGGCCTCGCCCTATCGTCCTCGGCGGAGGCAACCAGAACCTTGCCACAGGGTCTCTGGCTGCTTCAAACACTAGCTGTCGCCCCCGCTCCGCTGCTTCAGATGTCTCGCGGCCACATCCATCAGCAGCGGCTGGGCGGTGTACAGCTGGTGGAGCAGTGACAACAGGGCATAGACGGCGTCGCTCTGTTCTGTGTTGTCCGACTTGAAGAAGAAATGGCAAACGTTTTGCTCCCGGCCGTGCTGGCGCCGGTGGTGGTCGACGAGGAACGACGTTAGCACCGACTTGCCGCACCCCGGATTCGCCGAAACCCATATGAAGGCTGCCCCCCGGAGAGACGTCCAGGCCCTGTACTTGTCGTGTTCGAAAATCCACCTGCAAGTGACCCGAACCGCGGGAGGGTTCCTCTCCTTGTGGGCCTCGTAGTTGGACACGTCAAGCTCCCGCATTGTTGCCGCTGGCGTGATCAGCAGCTCCCTTTTGTCTGACGTGGCGAGGATGCGTTGTGTGGCAGGCAAGTGGGAGTGTTTGGTTAGGCACCTGGGGTATGTAACAGACAAGGACTTCACTTCGCCTTTGCATCTTTGAACTGCGCCCCTGGAATGGAAGGGAAAGTGGCGGGTTGGTGCTTTACCAATGGAAAATGCATGCTGCGAGGCCATTTTGCATATGCTCGCAAGCATCGGCCTGAATCTCGGCTCGTCGACACCGGTGAACCAGCACATGCTTTTTTTTTCTCATTAGTCGCATGCAAGCCTAGGTGTCAAGGGTCGAACAAGGAGAAGAGGAAGAGACGTTGTTGTGCCTTGAAGAGGTCTAAACTAGAATAGAGATCGGCGAGTGAACT
>PYST01000525.1:0-19215 GCA_003049485.1 Ophioceras dolichostomum
CCTCTGTCCATTTATGTATATTAGCGAGATAGAACGCGCGCCGAGATACCCCCCGGGAGGTTGCTAACGGCCGGCTGTCGAAGCCGGGCGAGCCCGGCGTTAAATCCTACTACTACTACTACTACTACTACTACCAGTAACAGGGCTCTTCTAACATTCTCCCCGTTGTTGAGCGATCACCCGGAGGGTTGTTCGCGCGTATCGGAGCGCTGGCATATGGACTACAGCCACAAGTATTTCAAGACAGCGCTGCAGCCCGCCCTGCGAACGATGTGCATGATGAGAAATACCAGCGCCCAATTTGACGCCAAGTAAGTAGCCGGTGTTCCGAGTGTTCCGATTTGGTTCTCCAAACCCCCAATCCCCTCTTCCCATCGCCGCCGTCTTTCCCCGAAATATCGTCGTGGCTTTGTTCTTAATCTCGAGGGTTGTTGAGTCGACTTAGGATCATACGGCCTGCATCACGAACTCGCCGCAGAGCTGCACCTCGAGCCTAGCGACCTAGATCCCCAGCTCGTCGTTGGGATCGGCTCCTCCGCGGCGCCGCCGTCTCCCTGCCGGCCGGTGCATCCGGCTCGGATTCGCCGGAGCAGGGCCCGCGGTACTACCTAGACATCACGCGCTGCAAGCCCGTCGGCGTCCGGTATGACGCGAACACGATCAGAGGTTACGGACACGACGGACCACTGGTGGGCCCGACATGGCCGTGTGACGGGCGCCGCATCACAACAGCCTTTGTCTCGGCGGACGATTCGTCCTTGCAGGCGTCAGTCCCGAAGCTCGAAAACAGGCTTGCCGACGTCGGAACGGAGCACATATGGGATAGTCGCGCAGCAATGGAACTCGATTTTGTGCCGATGACCATGAAGGATTTGGACGCAAACTAGCGGGACCGGTGCGGCAGCCCACTGCTGGGAGATGGGGCGGAGGAGCCGTGGTTGTATGACTGGGAGGCATCGCGCTGGCGATGAGTCGCTGAGAGCCGCTTGGCTCGGCCAGGCTCGACTGGCAACAACTTGGGGTACAATGTTGAAAGGGTTAGGTAGGCAGGCAGATAAGCTTTTATTACTGGGCTGTAGGATGGGTTTTCTTTCTCTTTTTGCTTCTCTCTCTCTTTCTCCCTCTCTCTCTTTCTCCCTCTCTCTCTTTCTCCCTCTCTCTCTTTCTCCCTCTCTCTCTTTCTCCCTCTCTCTCTTTCTCCCTCTCTCTCTTTCTCCCTCTCTCTCTTTCNTTTCTCCCTCTCTCTCTTTCTCCCTCTCTCTCTTTCCCTATCTCTGTGTTTTTTTATTTTTTTATTTTTGCTTGATTAACTGAAAGAGACCCCTATTGTCCATAAGATAAATGTGAGAAACGAAAGGAAAAAAGAATAGGAAATAAGGGGGAAATGGAAGGCAAAGAGGAGACTGAAAACAACGGAAAAGAAACAAGAGACATATAGCAAAAGGGGCACATATACAGCCCCCAGCTCTCGCCAACCTCGAAAAGTCAAGCTGTCTCTCCATTCTCCTCGTTTATATCCTCGTCCTAGCCCTCTTGGTTGGAAAGAATATTATCCAGCCACGGCTTGATCGTTTCAAGCACTATCAGCATAATATAACCTTTCCCGTAGGACTCAGCTCAGCCAGGTAACCATTCGTTACGTTCCCCAGCCCATCCACCATGCCCTGCCGCTTCAGATCGCTTTTCTCCGCCACGCCCGCCCACACCCTGTAATCACTGTCTACCACCTTCTCCCCGAATTCCAGACGCGACAAAAGATTCGCATGCGCAAGCCCTAGAATCTTGCGTCACAGCACCATCTTTTGCTCTTCACCATTGGGACTGCCACCTCTCCTTGTCTTTTCCTCCCCAGCTCTCAGTGTCCAGAAACTCAAGCTCCTCGAGCACATCGTGGAGGGCGTTGATATTGGCTTCCACCAGCGGCCTTGCCTCTTTGGGGAGGTCGAGCGATTCCCCGATTCCCTCCAAGGGCGCATTGCGCTTCTCCAGCTGTTTCTTTAGTTTACGTAGCGTGCCCAACGGCCGGCACCGCGCCCGATCAGCCGATTCAGGTTGTCTTTCAGCTTCCGCGCGCTCTTTTCTTCCACCAGCGCTGCGGCGGACCCGGACTTCAGTTGGAATGTAAGCCGGGGATAGGTCGTCCGGCTTTGGCTCGGTACATGTCCGGGGTCGGGGGGTGGCTCCACCTCCCGCAGCTCGAGCAGCGGCGGCGTTTGCGGGAACCAGGACACAAACGTGCCGTGTCTGGGGAGGCTGCACAACCTCGTGTCGCGCCAGTGCCACAACGCCCAGCCTGCCCAGCGCACGCGGCGCGGCAGGCCCGCCAGCCACCAGCCCGCTGTCGGACGGGTGACGTACTCGGCGTTGAGGAGGTCGACCGCTTCGTCTGTTGGCGTGGCGGTGCCCCTGCGCAGCGTGTTGCCGGTGAAGTTGACGCGCTTGTTGTCGGGTAGGCCGGCATTGTCCCACGCCAGCTGGGCGCAGTGCAGCCACAGGGCTGACTCGTCGGTGACGTCATGGAGGATGTAGTTCAACAGCCGGTTCATCACGGCCAGCTCTCTACCCCGCCGGTCCAACGCCAGGGTGGAGTCCTTGAGGATCTTAGAGGCGTTCTCGAGAGCGCTCTCCGGCTCCTGCAGTCCAGCTTGAGCTTGAAGGAACGTGGCGTCGTCTGTGTTGGCGCCGTCTTGGACCTGCACCACCGTCCACGCCTTTACTAGTACGTCCAGCTCCTCGCTGAGGTGCTGGAACGTCTCCAGATCGCTCTGGTCGCCGTAGCCGTTGTACTCTTCGACTCTCGCGTACTGCAACATCTGTCTGATCTTGTAGTCGGCCAGGCTTTGACGCATAGTCAGCTGCTCCCCCCAGTTCGGCGGCCTGTACCCTGCACCCACTTGGGGGTCATTGCCCCAAGGCCAAGGCATCATGCGAAGGCACAAGAAGAACCACATCAGAATGAGGCACACTGGCAGCATTAGCGGCAGCCTTGGACAAGTACCATCGCGGTAGGAGTCGATTGCAACCTCGATAAGCTTGACGGAGCTGTTTTTGACTCCGAGGCCGATGTTGCCCAGCGCCTCGACGGATTTCACGGCGAAGTTCACGGCGAAGGTCATGGCGTTGTTGTTGTTGTTGTTGTTGTTGTTGTTGTTGTTGTTGTTGTCGATCTCGACGCGGTCCTTGCGGAAGACGACCTGCCCTCGCGGGATCGGGTTGCCGCCACGCTGGTCGCCAGCCCTGATCTCGTGCGTCTCAGGTCGAAGGTCATCTTGAGCCTGGCCAGGGTTGAGAGGCGGCGTTGCCTGTACATGCTGTTGTTGCTCCTGCTCGGGCGGAAGCAGCGGTCGGGTAGCAGGGTTGCGATGGCAGAGCTGCTTGTGTTGCTCCGTGGAAGCGTGGAAGCCGGAGGTCGCCGCCAGGTCTGCTTTGGAGTGCTGCAGCGCCGGTTGGCGATCCTGGATGGTGCTGGTATGACCGCTGGGCTGTGATACTCGTGGGAATCTCGAGCGGGCGTAGCCGGTAGCCTCTTCCTCCTAGCTTCGTCAGAAATGCTCATTACAGAACCTCCCCTGCTTATCCGACAGGGCTATCCACTCACGCCACTTGTCAACGCTAGTCCACGAAGCGCTCAGGCCTGCATCCGGGAATTCGAAACGGTTTTCGTCGCCCTCGTCGCCCTCGTCGCCTTAGTTGAAAGGCTCTTGCTCCTGGTTCGTGAGCATCGCAAAGAACCCGCTCTCCTTCTCGGTCTTGAGGCCGAAAAAGAATCCGGCGCTCTCCCAGTTGTTGAGGACGAAACGGCGCTGTTCTAGGCGCAGATCGTTCCACCCGTCCCTGACGGCTTTCTTGATGTCCTCCGCGAGGGTTTCGCCCTTGTTCTTCAAGTCGCTGTCGATATAGCCGATTGGCTCTTCGGCATTCATTTTGAGGCGCGGGTGCAACGCATTGTCTTGCTCCTGGTTGGCGGGCGACATCGTCGCAGCGTGGCGAGAGTCGATGGTTTGCGGTCGGTTGAATGTTTTGAGATCAAAAGAAATTATCCAGGGGGAGGCGCCGATGAGAGGCGATGGGCCTTGGACGATGGGTGATGGACGATGGATGGTGTAGAGTAGAAAAGAGAGAAAAGCAGAGAAAAAAGAAGAGGGAAAGGCCAGGTATTAACGGCAGGCAGGAAAGCGGAAAGCTTCCTTTGTACGTAGGGCGAGAACGTCACAGGCTGGCCCACATGCTCAGAACCCCGCGTCAATTACAGGGCTGAGACAACGCTCTCACCCTTCAGCCCTCGCGATTACATCCGCCAAATGCGTGCCGTGCCGCTGCCCGACCGCGCCGCTGCTGGGGAACCGTTTATCGGCCGGCAGAACGGCGACGCTGCTGTTGCCCCTGGCTTGTTTCGATGGACAATCGGGCCCTTCCGCGCCGTGGAGGAGCTTCACTCATGGCTGCTCGAGAACCCGAACGGCAGGAAAGGCTATCCGGAGGGGGCCAGTCCAACTACTGGTGACAGCAGGTCACCAGTCGTCGCGCCGACGGCTTCCACGTGCACTTCACGCATGGCGACCTGGCAGCGCCGACATCTTTGTTCGAGATGGGAAAATCGCTACCGTGCTCGATTGGGAGACGGCGGGGGGGTATCCGGAGCACGAGGAATAGTACTGGGCGATTAAGGGGCTGGATAACAATCCGCAGGGACTGGGATACGCTAGGACGACACATGCCGTCGTTATTTCCCAGGAAGGTCGACCCGAAATTTCTTTTCAATGGGGGCTATCGCCCGATTGATGTAGCAGACGCCCGCGCAAGCGAGGAGCTGCAGCATGTAGGATGCGAATCCGTCGCACATGGTCCTTCGCCCCCTTTTGAACAAGTCACCGGTACTAGCATCCAAGCATTTCGTCAGTTACATGCGTCGCGGGAGCGGCCAATATTTATCAGACACTATGTGGGGGCCGAGAAAACCCCCTCTTGTTCTATAGCCAGTCCGTCTTGCAGACGGAGTAAAATGCAATGAAGAGTGATATGCAAATTTCTATGTGCGGGTGGCTATCCATTTCTCGGCGACATCAGTGAACCCCCCACCTCACGCAGTCTTGCGGCAACCCGTTTCCTCCACTCCCTCCCCTGCGTCGGCGTTACCAGCCCAGGTAAAGTCCAGCCCCGGCGACGCTCTGGCCTTAGTCATGATCCACTCCCTCGGCACGAATCCGGCGATCTCCCAGTCGATAATCGTCGATAGCCTCCCCTCGGTCGTCAACAAAGATGTTGCCAGGTCCCAGGTCGCAGTGGGAGAAGACAAACCTGGAGCAGTCCATTTCCCAACTTGAAACACCCGTCCTTCACTCCCTCTGGATCCCACGGCACCTCAGCGCCCTTGCAGTAGAGATACGGCTCATCCATGTTCCTCCCGTCGACGCCTTGGATCCCTGGGCCTTCGAACGCGGCCAGCCCCTGACAAATGTCAACCATCCTCTCGACGCACGCCCGCCTCTGCGTCTCGTCCATCGCCGGCCACGCCTGGTCCAACGTCCGGTCAAGGGTCCTCTTGGCGAAGAGGTAGTATCGACCGTCGATTTCGTCGTGATGAAGCACCTCGGTGTACTAGAAGCTGAGTGCTAGCTTGGCCCGAAGCCAGGAGACGGTGGCGTACTCTCGCGTCCAGTTCAGGATGTCGTAATGAAGAATCCTAGCCTTCATCACCGCCTCGCCGATGATGAAAATCGCACTCACGTCCCCGAGGTCGTAAACCTTTTTAAACTTGTTGTCTGGCACCGAGCGAGACTCTGGCACCACCTCCGTCCGGCACGTCAGTGATGACATAGAATCCCCCTTCACCGTCGCTCCGGTATGGGTCGGACGGGGGAGGAGATCGAGAAGATCCGGCAGGAAGTCGACGGAACAGCATTTTCCCGGCGGTGATCCAGTTGGTATTATTGACTTCCCCAATGCAGTCCCTGATTGGGAACTGCGCCCTAGTGCCTCTGTATGTTGGCCAGCCCACCGCCACGATGGGCTTCATGTTTGTTGCCATAGTCGCCACTTGGGGCCGGAGTGGGAGCAGAATTGATGATGGCAAGAGAGGCGGGCGAATTCGAGAGATGGGCAGTTGGTGTGTCTTCGCTGTCGCGTTGTAATGCGGTTCAAAGATAATGAAGTGGGAGAGTCCGGAGAGCTGGACTGCGGGGGATGCATGGTCTCAAAGGGAGGTCGCTACCTGCCTATGGAAGGCGTCGCTGCCCGCCCTCCTCAATCATCAATAGGAAGCACAACACGCACGCTTTCAGAAATTTGCTCTGTGAACACTTCATCAGCATTCGGACAGCGAGAGAAAGTGAAATATTGCGGTTGGTCATGCACTTACTGTCTAGGTACTTTATCATTTGGCCGTAGTCCTTGCAGACTGCAGCACCATCGTCATCGTCGTCATCATTACCATGCTCTCGTCCGTTAGTTCCTGTCAGCAACCACTTATGGAATCGGGAGCTGTGCGACTTACCGTGCTGTCCATTCCAGCTGCCATCACCTGGCCCGTTGTCGTCGGCGTCCGTGTCCGAGTGCGGCTCCATTGCCATGTCACCCGAGCACATGACTCCTTGACGGAGGTAGTCGACGCAGTGGAAGTAGTGTGAGGCGTGGTCATCCGGCAGCTTATTGGCGGCGTTGGTCATCAGGAGGGAGTAGATGCGACCCATCATGAACTAGGTGCTCCACAACTCCTGGTCAGTATTGGCTACTCGTGTCTGGAGGGCTGCAAGTATTGTGGGGTTACAAGACATACGATGCAGTGCAGCTGATGGGTCATCGACGTGGTGAAAAAGGGATATTCAGTGACGGCACCCCAACCGGCTCGGCCTAGCTCGAGGATATCTGGGTTAGTTGCTTTCATCATTGTCCAGTAGAGTGTCGCCGCTAAGCGGCGTGTGCAGAAGGGGGAGAACACACCAGGTAGAAGTGATCTCCACGAGCTGAGCGTCTCGTTGGAAAGGAAGTTGGTGGCGCTCGGCGGCACGTAGGCGAAGTCGGCCGCAAACTCGACTATCTTGGTCGGAACTGTGTGGCAAGTGTGAGGATGAGCATCCGGCGACTCCCACCCTGGGCATCAGGACCATCTATCGAGGCCCCGGTTGACGACATACATATTGGGCCAGCCGCGGTGTAGTCGCCGCCGACTTGTTTCGTGCTCGAGGAGAACCGGGCCTCCTCGAACTGGAAATACATCAACAGCGACAGTCCCAACGACAGCAGGATGTTGGTCAGAAGTAGCAGAGTGTCGATCAGCCACCGGTATTTCCTCAGCGCCGCCTTCGTCCGATTCCACCCCGTCCTCGGGTTTCTTCTTGTTCCCGCGTCTAGCTCGGTGGCTGTTGAATGCCAGCGCTTCTCGTCATCCATCAACGCGTCCTCAACTTCGGTGCTCGATCTGCCATAGTCTTCTGAAGGCGACACGCTCTCGTAGTGTGATATCTCGGCTGGCATCGTGTCTGTATGCGTCTGGGGTCTGGATCGGATGAAGGATGGAAATCGCAGAGTCGTTCGTGTCTTATTGGGAAGAAATTGAGAGAAGAAAACAGGAGCACTCCGAGGGAGCACTCAGCTGGCCGTCGCCGCGATTTTGTTCTTCATCAGCTTGCCCATTAACCCCTGTCGAGCGAGCCAACCTAAGACCTTCGAGGTCGACCTTCAATGTCGTCCCCGGCTGCAACAGCCGTTTTGGAAATCTGTGAGCTAGGGGGTGCGCACACTCTCTGTCGCACTGGCAGCATGCAATGTATCTTTCCGCGCACTTCGGGCGAGAAAGTTACTGCGTAGTCCGACCTTGGCTGTGGGGTTAGCTGACACGTCTGAAGTTGTCGTTAGCGGGCTGTCTCCTCGTTTGTGTTTCATCAGGGGTCGTTTGGCGGGTGGGGTAGTGGGACGAATTTGAAACTACAGCGAGTGCAACAACCCGGCTGTCGGAACTCTACAATCATCACTGTCACCCCTGTCACCCGACGCTTCGAATTGATGGCGACGCGTATCTTTCAGCAGGTAAAGAAATTGGCAAAGGAAGGAATTCTGTTTGAATACGCGTGATCGCCTGCCCGCTAGCTAAAGACAACATAGAGTCTCCCGTGCTCCACTCAGCACATGCATGTGCTGTGTCTCAGCCGAACGTTTCGGGGTCTATCGTAAACCTCAAACACCTGTTCTCCACCGTACCTCCCTGTTTCGCGTCGGCGCCCTCGCAGTTACAGCTGTCGATGCCAACGCCAAAGTACCGCTGGCACTGGGCGTAGTCGATCTTCATCTGGCAACCGGCCTTCAGCCAGATCTCGGTCTTGATGTGGATGGCCCACTGGCCGTTGGCTGGCAGCTCGTCGTTGCGGGACCACCTCATGTTGGAGCCGCTGCCGCCGGGTCCCAGCGGGTTGCGCAGCACCAGGCCCTCGGCCCCGAGAGCCTGGCACGCCGTCCTCGCCGTGTTGGCCATCTGCGCGTTGGTGGCCTTCTGGCCGCCGTTGTAGCAGCTTCTGATGTTGTCCATCGGGAAGCCTTCCTCGAGAGGCGACTGCGTTGGTGACTGTGTCGTGGTCGCTGTTGTCTTGGTGGAAGAAGAGGACGTCGAGGACGGCGTGGGGCAGACGACCTCCGCGTCTTCGTAGTCCTCGTCGTTGGGCGCGTTGGGCGGCAGATCCTCCTCGTCGCCGCCGATGCCGATGACGCTGTCGGTGCCATCGCCGCTGCAGCCGTAGTCGCTGACGTAGCCCCAGCCGCCGTCAGTGCCCCAGCACCTCTCTCCGCCGGGGTAGTCCCGCTGGCCGACAACGGGCCGGATTGCGACCGCAGGCCAGGATCCGCCTTCTGCGGGAGCCGCCATGCCGGGGCCGATGGTCGACGGCGGGAGCGGGAACGGGATGGTCGGCGAGGTAAGACGCTCGTTGCCCTCGCGGTCCGTGTAGAGTACCGGTGGCCAGCGCACCGTCGTGGCGGGAATGGGCCAGAAGTCGGAGAAGGCTTGGGCTGTGCGCTTGGCCTTTTGGCCGCTGGTGGCGCTGGCGGTAGTGAGAGTCACGACGCTGAAGTGCAGATGGGTGATGGTCAGGGGCACGCGAGTGACGACGGTGCTCCAGGTGCCGTCGGTGATGGTTAGCTTCGGATACGGCACCACTCGAGTGGCCTTCGTCCAGGGTGGGATGGCCACACGGCATGGAGGGACGCAGGTAAACGCCGGCCGAGCCATGCTCCAAATCCCCTGGTCGACCCAGAGAAGCTCGGCCAGCTGCCCGTCCGATTCCACGTCTAGCACAGACAGCTGGGACCAGCGCGGGTGCGACTCGACGTTGAGGTAGTCGGCGGCCAGGATCCCCTTGCCGTTCGTAACGGCCATGTACTTGGCGCCGATGGTGATCATGTGCTGGAATCGCACACCCGAGTGGTTGTCTTCCAACAAGATGAGCACCTTCTGGCATGCGTGCTGGTCGATGCAGTCCTGTGAGTACGTCGAGAACCATGAGTACAGCCGGCACCTGCAACGAAGATGTTGGCGCACTCGCGCATGATGACAGCCCACGACTCGTCGCAGCCATCAAAGTCGCCGCCCCCTCCACCTGCAGTGCATTTGCTGTAGTCCGGGTCGCCGGGAAACGTGCCCACAAAAGCCTCGAAAGGTGCCGGTGGCATCGGCGTGGGCTGGTAGTACGGCGACTCCGTCTGGATCATGCCGGCGAAGATGTTCTGCGCCTTGTGAAAGTTGTACTGGTAGTACACGGCGTGCTCCGACGCGGTGCCGTACAGCCACGTCGGGTCTGTGCTCTCGACGAGCAGGCCGCGAGCCACGTACACCGAGTTCTGCACCATGGTGTTGTTGGCGTCCGCGAGATCCGGGTCGTCGATCATGTGGTCGGCCACCCAGAGCCACATGTTCTCGAAGTACCCCGACGCTCCCGGCGCGATGTGCATCATCAGGCTGGCGGCGTTGCACCCCGGCGCCACCCCGCTAGCCAGGGCAGGGCACTCGGCCGGGGTGAGACCAGTACCTAAGGCGCCACCGATGCGGACGTGGCAGTCCCAAAGTCCCGCCGATCCAGGGGTCGAGCCACGGATGCCCCATTTGACCAGGATCAACCCAGCCGTCGCGCCCCGGTTCGTGAAGATCAGGTCCTGCATCTCAATGTCACCATAGCTCCCGTCGCCGCCGACCTCGATCATGACTTTGGGGTTTGCCGCATCCGAGAAGTACGCACCCGTCGCCACGAGCTGCGACCACGTCTCGCCCACTATCCTAGATCCGGGCGGGACTGTGACAGTGCTCGTGATGATGTAGGATCCAGCATCCACGAAGAGGATTTTGCCCTGGCTCTGCAGGAGAGCGTTCTGGATCGCCGAGGTGTCGTCCGTGACGCCGTCTCCCTTGGCCCCGAAGCTCTTGACGTGCACGAAGTCGCCGACGGGGTAACCCTCGTACTGCGGCTTGGCACGCTCGAAGTAGGCTCCTTGGCTGTCGAGCAGGCCTGGGTTCCGCCGGTAGGTGCCCACCTTGCGACCCATGGAAAATCCAGTGGCGCCGTCTTCCTGGTAGACGGGGCCGAGTGCCCAGTGGTCCACCTTCCCGCCGTCCACGGGCGGCGCCAGAAGGGTCTTGCCCGACGTGTCAGCAACCACCTTGGTCAACCCCTGGACGGCGACGTTCTCGACGATGATGCCCGTGCTGCCCGAGCCAGGAGTGGAATTCGGAGGGGCGATGAGCACGGCCGTCTCGACATTGCGAAAGGTGGAGTCGATGAAGGACGCCGACCCGATCTTCCCAGCAGGCGCCTTGCCGGGTTCCGTCTGCCTCCGGGCGGGAGTGGTCTTCTCCTCCTGCAGGAGACGGAAGCCGACGCCGACGTCGGTCATGGTGATGGACTTCCACACCCAGCCCCAGTCCCAGATAACCTGTACGCCCGTGGTGCAGCCGATGAAGTTGAGCCGCTGGGCCGTGAACTGCTGGTTCCCGCCATAGAGCCCGAACTTGCCGCCGCGGAAGGTGATGTCCGAGATGACGCCGCCGCTGCCGTTCTCGGCGAAGATGCCGCGCTGGGTGGAGTCTGCCCCAGCCTGGGCGATGATCTCGACGTTCTGGATGCTCGTTGCCTGCGCCACCTGGTAGTGGAGGCCGGCTGTCTCCTGGACCGGGCGGGTCTGGGTGATGTCGATCTTGAGGTTGCGGATCTGCCGGTAGAAGTTGGCCGTGTTGACGTAGTACTGCTGGTCGAGTCCGTCCGAGCCAGTTCCGCCGCCCGTGTACTCGTTGGCCGAGAGGACGCCCAGGCCGATGAAGTTGCGTGCCGCCACCAGCGTCGGCCAGGCGTTGGCGTCTCCTATGACCTGAGTCCCGAACGGCATGGCGATGGTGGATGACACTCGGTATGTCCCGGGTGGGAAGTAGACGATGGCGTTCTTGGTTGTGGAGCCGTTGCACTTCTCGCCACAGCGTTTGCCATCGGTCATGGCAAACTTGATAGCTTTGGTATCGTCCTGAGGAGTGAAAAACAGACTCATTGTCAGTGAGCCTGTGTTGGTCTCGGAGGTGGAGAGTTTGCGAGTAACTCACTGTGACGCCATCGCCTCTCGCTCCGTAGTCGAGAACGTTACGGAACACCTTGTACGAGGGATCATTCCCGAAGGGAGCAGTCCCCATGCGCGTGGTGTGTTCCATCCAGAACGTCCCCGACGCCGCCGTCGTGACTTGGCGACGGCTGCTGTTCTGGTGGTGGTGGCGGGCTGTGAGGTTGCCCCTGATCCCGGACTCGAAGAGGAGGTCAAGGGCTTCTGTCTCAGAAACTAACGCTGCTGCGTCTGCGATCTCGTCTGTAATGTTAAGGAGTGGTGGAGGCGTCTCGAGCTCCGTACCACTGTGAGCCTCCTCCCCTGCCCAGATACCGTGACGCGAGTGACTTCTGCCAGAAACTCCCACGGTTCCAACCCCGGCTCCACCGATGACCGTCCCGGGCTTGAGCCGATACTGGTTGCGAGCCGGATTTGCGAGCCGTGCTGCATTGAGCTGTGCCGACTTGAGAATGGCTTCCTCCACAATCTTCTTGGCCCGCTGGAGGTCTGTTGTGCCATTGCTTCCCGCGGACGCTGACAAAGTGGTCGTCGTCGTCTTGTTGCCGTTGCCGTTGCTGTTGTTGTCGTCCTCGGCGACTGCTCGCTTCGTCTTATACTTGTTGGGGTCAGCTCGAGGTGGGCCTGACATGACCTCAGGCCAAGGTGGGAGATCTACAAGACCCTCGCCGCTCTTGTCGCCCTCATCCTCCTCAAACGTCGACCAGGGCATGCCGAAATACATACCACCAGCCTCCGCCTGCATTGCTCCAACCTCGGTGTAGTTCGCCAGGATGTGTTGCTCGCTCACGTACTGCGGCCCCAGGGCCACCAGCTCCTCAAGGGTCACCTTGTTGGCCCAGCGCCACCAAGCGGCTCGTTCGATGTCTTCCGGATGCATCCATGAGGTGCTGTTACTGCCGCCTGCCGCCTCCATCTCCGCCAGGAGCTCACGTTTGTTCTGCTTGATGTTCTTTACGACTGGGTTGTTCGAACCAGCCGGACTGTAGGTGTAAACCTTGGCGGCAATACCGTTCTGCAGGGTCGAGATAGGGCTGTAGTCGAGCTTAAAGAACGCGACGCTGTTGTTCTTCTCGTACCAGTCGAACTCGGGTGGCGTGCTTCGGCTGTTGCGGTCTTTGATCAACTTCTGAAGCGCGGCCCGCAGAGCGTTGTGCGCCGTGGCCTGCCAGTTTTGCTCCGCCTTGACACGGCGGGTCCCGTCGCATCGAAAAGCGACGCACCTCGTCTCTGAATCTTCAGGAGTGCTGTGTTGAGTGAGAGCACCGGATCCGCCCTCGACCCATGTCGCTGGTGGGAACTCGTCGCAAGTGTAGCGCACGTCCGAGGGGACCCTGCGCCCGCCGGGGAGCGTCTGAGCTTTGATCTCGTTGATGGTCGTCCCAGGCTCGAGGTCCTTATGTGGCCAAGCCCCGTCGTGCTTCATGACGATGTTTTGATCCGCGTGAGGGCACGTCACCCGTCGCTTGAAGTTTCCGCACGAGGCCGTCCGCCGCCGCCCGTTCCTCGGAAGCCGTGACGACCCGGTGCTGAAGTCGTACGTGAATCTCTTGTCGTTGGCACTGTTCAACTTGGCTGTGCCGTGGGTTGTGCGTGCGTACCAGTTTTGGGCGTTCTTGCAGATGTCTTTCATGTACCAGCAGTTGTACTCCAGCACCACCAGATCTGGGAGCAGGTCGATGACCTGCATGGGCGGGGTGGCAACATCCGGCTCCCACATGTAGATAAATCTACTGCCCCCATTGTTGGTGGGAACTCTCTGGAAGTAGTGGTCCTGGGCATACTGAGCATGGGCGTTTCCTCGATACTGGATGCAGAAAAAAGCGAGGGCGAGCACGAGTCGTTGGAAGGAGTGCGGGATAGCCATGCTCGCGTTCGAAGATTTGGAGTCAGACTGCAGCTGGCCCAGTTATAAGAGATAGCAGAAGTCAAAGATATAGGTAATGCTTTAAACAAACGACAGCCTTCGTTCAGAACGGATGCTGTGTGCTCAAGCTTGCCATACGGATAGTGACAAAACGCGGCCGAGTCGGACTATGCCTTCTAATATCGGAGCGACTTTTGACTTGGGAGAGAGTTTTGGCCAAACATTAAAACCTCCAAAGCACCCTTTTATCCTATGCCTCCTTCCCCTTTATTTCGGTATCTGCTGGTCGTTAAGGCGTCCCTGGGTGACAGCCCGGGCTGCTGCCTGGGCGACATTCGTTCCACGCTCCAAACGTTCCCCCGTTGAACGCAGACGCTTGGCTACAACATTTCTCGCGATCTGCATTGTAAAGTACCTAAGGAATAGGAGGCGCTTACGGCTACTGCCAATATCGTTGCGAATTTTCTTGCTTTGAAACAATTTGTTTTCCTCACTTGTACTTCGCATATGCTGGAGCCTTTAACTTTACGGGGCGATCGAGTTTTAGTGTCCGAAATGTACAGCTCGCCCACACCCCATACCAGGATTTCGCCAATGTGATTTTCGGTACGAATTAACTTGGGCTGCACGACCGTCTATCGTTCGGCAGCATATAGCAAGCTTTGAACGTTTTTACGGGGAAAAATACATCTTCCCTGCTGTCACGAGCTGGCAGCGTTTCTCGAAATGGTCTGAAAAATCGAGCAGTTGGCCATTACCTGCACCCCTGAATCCAGACCGAGCATCCGGATTCGTCTCTACCACGTAAAATGCAGCAAACATCGTACCGGTTTCTAGGCAGCTCGCTGGTTAATTTCGGCGAGAGCGGGACAATCGAGCCAATGAGTGCTTACAGCTTCCAAGTTTCGATTGGCACTGGCAGTTGGTGTTGGATTTGGAAAGCTCGGTTGGGGGCCAAGTTGCCAACAGCATATGGTGCGGTGTAGTTGAGAAGCAGTGGCCAAAACACGACGGCCAAAACCTGGGGGCTAAAAAACGGCACAGCTGTCTACAGGTACGAGGCCATGCGGATAGCCCTACAAGGGAATTTGCCAATATGCCTGGAAGCGAGGCGACCTCCTGGCCTACCCCGCTCAGGTACCCCTTCACTCCACGACGGCCTCCATCCAGCCGCACCAACGAAGATTTTTTTTTTCGAGTCTTCAAGGTTGCCCCTTTTTCGGATCGCCACACCGACTCTAATTATTGGCCCCCTATCCGTCGCAGCATTGTTGGGCCTATCTTGAGCTTCCAAGTTGCTTCCGTCAAGCCCCTTTCTTCCCCTTTTCTCTCTCTCTCTCTCGTAGTCGATTCTACTCCATGTTATTTTCGACGAGGCAGCCATCGTCATCAATCTCAGAACTCTTGTCGCAATCGCTCCTTTCCAAACACTCGGTCTTTCCCGCTCTCGTTTACAGATATCGCAGAAGCTCTTCGTTCAACTCCTTATTCGAAACGTGCGTGTACCATCATCACCTTCACACGAGATAAACAGCGAACATCTCGATCAAGATGAAGTTCTCTCCTGGGCAAGCGGCAGGATTCCTCCTATCTATCCACTGGGCGGTCGCTCCGGGAGTTGCCGCGGACGACTGCAAGCCATGGACGTGGACCTGGGAGCATGCGCTGGATGCAGGGGCCACTCCTTCTCCCGAGCCTGTTTTCTTCGAAAGGGCTGCTGTGACGGAGGACCCGCGCAAGTTTGCGGCCGTGGTTCCTGGCCAGCTTAACTGCCGAAGTTGGGCCCAGACCTACGGCGTCGTGGGCTACTGGTCCTGCGCTCAGCTGGCGCAGGAGTCTGGCATCACCGTCGAGAAGTTCTTCGAGTTCAACCCGGCGCTAGCCCCTGACTGTAAGGGCATTCAGCCCAACACGGAGTATTGCGTCCGGGGATGTGAGTTTCTCTCCCTGCTTTGAATTTTGCAATCTCCCGCTCTTGCTCCATTCCCTAGCCCGAGAGGCTCCTCTAGGAAACTCGCCCTGCCAAGAACACGCAGATGAGGGCTAGACGTTGTCTGACGGCGGAGCTGACGCGATCTGCATCCTCTATTCCGTTGTAGTCATCGAGCCGGTCCGGGCGACCGACGGCAAGTGTGGGCCGAACAACGGCGACGCGACCTGTATTGGCAGCGACTTTGGGCAATGCTGCAACGCTGAGACTTGGACATGTGGCCAGACCGAGTATGTGAATGCTGATCCTTCTCCAAACACATAGTGTAGAATCATTGCATCTCATAACTTCTATCGCATCACTCCATGAGCCTTCTGCTAACCTGCGTGACATACACCCAAAGGCACGACTGCGCGCTCGGTGTCTGCTACGAGGGCCAATGTCCTGGACATAAGCGCTACACGACCGACGGCAACTGCGGCTACGACCACAGCTTCTCTCTGTGTGCTGGGAAATGGGGTGACTGCTGCAGTTTCCCGGACGGCAAGTGTGGCACAGGAGAAGCGTTCTGTGGCGTGGGGAAGTGCCAGTCCGGAAAATGCGTCGAGTTTCAGCCGCAAACAAGTCCATCATCATCATCATCATCATCATCATCATCCAAGCCGGGTACCTCGGCACAGTCCGCAACGTCTTCATCACCGTCCCGTTCCCCGTCACCATCATCGTCATATTCAACAACACGGTCAGTATAGGTATCGCGGTAACGCCTGCACTATTTTTTGTCTCACTCTATATTACATGTGCAAGTCTTCGACCTTGCTTCTTCGCCCGTCTATATATCGTGCTTTGTGGATCAGTTACAATGTTATGATATTGGGTATCCCTCTCCCGTTCATAATTATTGTAGCTACCTTAGGTTGCCAACCAAAGTTTCGTACTGTCAGAATATAGACTTTGGCATACTTCTTCCCCATAGCCAGCATCAAAATGGCCAGGATTCTAATAACCCCTGTCCTAAAGCGTTAAACTCAGTCGCAGCATTCTTCCAACGCACATATCAAGAACGGGGAATGTCTACAATGTAACTGTCGAGTCGATTTGAACCTCGCCATCCCGTAGGCACGCCAACACAAGGACGCTCAAAGCTGTCCCGTCTTCAAGAAGAAACCACCCGGGCTAGCTGCTGCACGGATTGTGATCGGGGTTGATACGGTCGAATTTTGGGGCTGCATGGCTCACCGATGCTCGCATCGGATGCACTGTGGAGCCTAGTGGGGGCGTGTAAATGGGGGTAAGGGGCACAAGTACCACGCCTAATATTTCGCAGACGCTACGGAGCTCGGATTGGTGGAATTCTTTTAGAGAAGCGAGGCTACTCATCTTCTAGGATCGGGACGACCGACTGGACAAAGCATTCGTGGGCATGAATCTCCAGTCAGATCAGGGGCGGAGGCAACCAGCTGGCAACCAAGCGCAGGAAATTCGAGTCGAGTGCTGCTGACCACGATTGGAAGCCGACAATAACCCCCAAGCTCGCCAAGCATGCCGTTATTACACCTCCTTTGACCTTACATCAAGGTCTGCTAGTAATCTCATCGGTGAGCAGAGATGACATCTCCTATTTGGCATGCAGGCAGATGCTCAATACTATTTAGCGAGTGTTGCTTTTGGACCCAATCTCGTGTTTGGTTCAAAGATACTGCCGGTGTGCACGTCCATCGCGACTACGTTCATGATGTGTTAAGGGGCCAGTGGACTTGGGAGCTTCTCACCAGTGAGCCAATGCTTCGTGGCAAAAAGCAGTTTTCAGATGCAGTCCGAAGTCAGTCGTGGTGCCGACAAAGGTGGCCCCTTAGTGGGACATCTTCGTGTCCCTTATAAGAAGCCGTCGAGCGCCTGTGGTTCGCACGAGCATGGTCAAGAATTCATCAACACCACACTACATCCACCGCGGTCGCTCCGCTGCTACCACCTAGCAGCAGCCCACAGTGTTACATCCTACGAACACAATGCGTCTCTCTATCCTCCTCCCCATCTCCACTCTCATCTCGCTGGGCCTCGGCGCCGCCGTGGCCCCTGCGAGGTCCGTCGACAGCCGGGGCAGAGTGGCCCGACGGGCTGCCAAGATGTCCCCGCGGCATCGCGGCCAGGGCGTGCCGCTCAACCTCCTCGCCAGGCGTCGCGCCTGCGGCGAAACCACACCTCGCGTCTGCTACGGCGTCAACGGCGGCACCTCGCAGACGCTAAACCCAGAGGACATCGAGTACGCGGGCATGTACCTGCGCTGGATCGCCGACAACAACAACAACCCGATCTGGAACATGCCGTCCGAGTTCGACTGCTCCGAGTGGGCCCTCCCGCTATTCGGCGCCGGCTCCGTTCTGGCCCTCGCCAAACACATCAACCCACGCACGAACTCAGGCGTGACCTACTACGACCTCGCACGCACCATTGACGGCGGCGAGGACGGCGCGCAGCTCGCTCAGAGCCTGCTGGGTGGCTGTGGTGTCAATGGTGGGCAGCTGGGCGTCATTGTTAACAGGAACGACACGGCGTACCACACGCCGGAGTACCTTGCAGCTGGCATGAAGCCGCAGGACATTATTGTCAAGCTTGTGAGGGATGCCACATTCCCTGCCCTGGCGTCGGACTAGATAGAGAGCTCACCCGATACGATATTTCGATGCTTTTTGTATACAACCACCTTTCCCTTCCTCGGTGCATTATTGCACCGTCAGCATAAACATTCTCATTTCCCTCTCCCTGCCAGTCTATCTGTTCACGCATGCTACTCCTGCTGCTGCTGCAACTCCCGCAGCTATTGCTGCTGTCGCTGTCGCAGCTCCGCATGGGCTTCTCGCAGCACGCCATGTCAATGTTCAAACTCGGTGCGGTCCACCTCCTCAGGACGATCCACATTGACGTGCAGCCGCTCGTCCCCGCTCGGTCTGTATTCTTTGTCGTCCACGTTCATGGCCCGCAGGATGAGCTGGAATCGCTCTGCCAGCCAGAGGTGCACGGCAGTCACGTAGTCATGCACGGACACGAACTGCCCGTTCGACGCCGTCACCGCGAATGGCTGGAACACGGGCGGCCCGACCCCGGAGCCGGGCTCAGGCCCTTCGTCGTCCCATCCTTCCATGTTGATTTCGTACCAGGTGTTGAACCAGTCCATCAGGTTGTCCTCCGATACAGTCAGCGACACGGTCGGGACGGCAGTCATGGACTCTCGCGAGATGGGATGCCACTGCTGCTAATTTTGGAGTTTCTGTCCATGCCCCTGCTGGTTGGAGCTGTCGCTTCCACCGCCGCCGCTGCTGCTGCCGCCGTTGAAGTAAGGCTCGAGCTCAGCGTCCGGGTTCCGGTCATCTAGCATGACTCTGATGGCTGTCTCAAGGCGCCTAGGGGAGTCTAGTAGAGACGACAGGCTGCCGTAGAGGCCCGAGGCGGGATGGGCAACCTTGGCTGCGTGGGTTGGTCGGCCATGTTGCGAGGAATGGGGAACAACGCTTTTGGCGGAGGATCGCTGATACCTCGCTGCTGGCTTTGATGATGAAATGGCACGAAGGTAGATCGAGTAGGGAGGGGGAGGAGCAGCGTCTGAATTAAGCACATGAAAGATGCGGCGTGGTGAGCTGCAGAAAATGCACGCACAAAAATCAATAGCCAAAACCCTGCTTGATGGACTACCCGGAATGAAGCCATCTCCAAATGCCTCCTGCCTCAGTCATAAGGTAAAGTCATAGGTTAACGTAATCTACCACCTATCCGGTCAGGACACCAATCCGGTCACTTTTCCGGCCCACCCCCCACCACCTCGACTTGGGACGCACCT
>PYST01000526.1:0-17227 GCA_003049485.1 Ophioceras dolichostomum
GGAGGCGCCTTGGGGTCGGCGGGGGGGATGGCGGCGCCGAAGGGGGTAGTGGTGGCCGGGCGCGAGGCCCGTCCGCTTCTGTTCGCCCTGCTGTACATCTCCATCTCCCAGCCGCCGCGAGCCGCGAGGAAGATCAGCTCGCGCAGGAGAGGGGTGGCGAGCGCGGACAGGCCCGTCTTCCGGAGCATGGCGGCATCGCGGGCTCGGACGGCCTCGACGAGGGTGGGGCCGTCGATGTCCCGCAGTTGGCACATGTTGAGAATGTGGAGGAAATGGTATCCTGTCAATTGGAATTGCGGTTGACATAAGGCAGGCAGGCAGTCAGTTTTTGTGCGAGGGAGAGTGGTGTGGTCGCCGTCATCGGTTCCGTTCTAATGCTCTTATCAAGCACTTGATGACGGCTGCTCCTCCCTCTGGCTGGGCATGGTAGGTAGGTACCTAAGGTAGGTACCTAAGTAGGCAGGGTTGGCCGAGGTTTACTGACTGATTTCCCATTCCATATCGAACACGAGATACCGACGCGACTCGAAGCCCATCGCAATGTGACCCGCGTCGGGGAAGTCGATGCTGGCCATGTCATAATCGATCCAGTCATCGAGGATGTAGTCGAACAGAATTGGCGGGTATTCTGGCGGTGGCGGGTCTCGACGCTTGCAATTGTTCGGGCAGAACAGCTCCACGGTTACGCCTCCCTTCTTGCGCTTGTATACTAGAGTAGACCGGATGAGGGGCCGTTCGCGGAGCCTCCTGCGGATCGCGGGCGTGACGTGGTGGAGAGTGAGGCGGAAGGGCGCCTCATGTGGTATAATCTGCGCCATATCTCCCGTTCCAGCCTGGTCGATGATTTTTCAGTGGTCTAGTCTATTTTCTCCTCATTTGCTGTTCTTTGGTCGTGTTTGATGGGTGGTTGCGCGATGATGAATGCCCTGAACGGGTCGAAGTGGGGAGAGGTGACGAGGTGATTTTGGTTCAGAAAACCAGCGAAAGGGAAGGGACGTCCCTCCCAATTGAGGGTCTCTGGTTTTATCTCGCGAAAAAGAGGGAAAGAAGGAGGGAACGAGTGCGTGTGGGAGGAAACTGCATGCTGCCCTCATCCCTTACCTGACTTCAGCTCTGTGCCAAGGCTCGCGCTGTATGGCTGGTCATGGTGACACAGAGACACTGACCGTGCTATCCTGCAGCCACCGGCCGCCGGTCACAGCAGCACCATGCCTAAAAGAGAAAAAGCAAGAAACATAGCAGCAAGGAAGCAAGCCCCGGAGCAGTCCAGGAGCAGTCCGGTGTTTTTCTCTCGTCCAATCCCTCTCTCACCAGAAGCGCGGCAGCTGCTCACATACTTTTAGTATTTGCTTTACTCCTCTCTCCCTTTTTTGGCGGGTGAGACATGCAGACACTCATAATTAGCAATCAACATTTGGCCTTGTTTCTCTCCGACTTTTTTTCACTTTAAAATCCTTGACGGCCCCGGTTGGCGTCGTTCACTCCCTATTCTACTATTTTTACTTGTTACTTGGGGCGCCTTGTGACGCCACGAGCCCCGCTACCATGTCGCACTGCCTTCGAACGAAAACATGTCTGGGGTGTTTGCTCAGGGGTACGTGGAAGTATAAATCACGGAGAATTATTGGCCGTTGTCTCGTCACTCTTGCGTTCGACACTATTTTGCATCCGCCCACAAGACGACATTTTTCTTTCAATTGATGGAGAAATGAGCGTAACGCCGCTTCGGAGGAGATATCCAAATTGGATATAACATCGGAGTGATGCCCAAGTATATTTCCAGCCAACTGATGTAGAATGGATGCCCTCGAGCCTTGACGCATTCACTCATCACGCTACTAGCGAGATATTTGGGGAAGGCTCACACAACGCTGCTATTCCTAGAGAGTAGTAGGGGATATTTCTTTTTTCCTGACAACATTGTAGTCAGCCCAGCACACATCTCACTTGTGCAGCGGAGAAGTCTTAGAGTGTTAAGCCTTTGTCTCCAAGTTGGCCAGGTCTTCTCACGGCAGGATATCGGACGAATATGCCGCGCTCATGTTCCCGTAGTACTGTGGAATTATGCGCCGTCAAATTTACAATCTTACTATTGAAAAGAAACGAAGCCTCTCATTTCTACAGAGTCGCCGTCGTGGCCAACTACCACAAGGTTCTCCGAATTCGAAGCTAGGGTGTTTGATGAAGGGTATATGCTGACTATACATGCATACACCTGGAACGGATACCACCGTGGGTACCTTCCCCGGTTCTCAGTCACACTTGGTTGTTGTAGAATTGGGGTAGTCCTCTAATCAACTATGTAGCCTGCCAACTCTCTATATTAAGAGCAACATCAAACTACCTAGGCACCTACCTTATCGACTGGTCTGGCTTCGTGCGAGCAACTTGGTTAGACATGTACGCTTAAGCAACCTGAACGTAGTCCTCAGCAATACAAGGATACTGTTGAACCACGGTTGGGTGCACTTCCGTGCACCCACGTGGACGAGTTGCCTCAGTCACCAAGGCAGCCCCCTCGACAGACCTTAGGTCACGTGGGCCCCTTGGAATCGCTTACAAAAGCGATTCCTCCGACTCACGTGTAGACTAGCTTTACTCTTCCCTGTACATCATCAGAATCAACAGATTGGTTTACCACGCGCGTCTTTGCTTTTTCCCCTTGAAGCCCAACCAACAGATACAAGGATTTTGCGCCTCATCTAGGGTTAGTTGTCGGGTAGGATTCATATCTACTATTGTTGCTGATGAGGCGCGCCAAGAACTCCATAACTCGGACGGATGATAGAACTAGGCCCGACAAATCCGCTCGGTAAGCAATCTGTAATTGCACCATAGATGTAGTCCTGGATTCTGAGGTGAAACAAAAGCTCTTGCGGACCCCCAGCCTCGTGTACTCTGTCCCAAACCTGGCCGTGGACAATCGCTCCTACCAGTCATCACCAACACCATCCAGGAGTCCGATTGCATAGGTCCTACTTTCCGGTCAAGGCCCCTGTTGGGCCATTTCCTAGCCATGCGAACTGGTCACGGCAACTTCGAAGCCTATCACGAACGCTTCAACCACCAAGGCGCAGCGACCATGTGCGCCTGGTGTTGGAAAGGGACCTCCCCCGAGCATCTGGTGCACTGCCGCTACTCGCGGGCTGTGTGGAGAGAATGGCCGTGGCCTCAGGACGACCAGCCGGTTACGCCACCGGACCGAGCCCGCCGCCGCAGATTTTACCAAGAGAGCCTCGGGCACCCTGACATCTTCCAGGCTTTCACCGAGATCACTGAATACTTCGCCGCCCACCCGAGGGCGGCCCGCCCGCGCCCTGCACGGCTCGGGCGGACCTTAAGCCTAGGGACCCCTCTTGGAAGCGATTCCGAGATTTCTGATGAGGAGTAACACCGGTACTTCAACCTTCAACGCGGCCTAAGCCGCCAGACGAACCCTCCGTGCGCCTGAAGGCGCGGGGTCGCGTCAACGAACCCCCATTACCCCCTGCAGGGCTTGGGCCCGTACCCAGCCAGGCACGATTCGCCTCTGTCTCCCCTCTGTCCATTTATGTATATTAGCGAGATAGAACGCGCGCCGAGATACCCCCCCGGGAGGCTGCTAACGGCCGGCTGTCGAAGCCGGGCCGAGCCCGTCGTTAAATCCTACTACTACTACTACTACTACTACTACTACTCCTACTTTCCGGTCATACGGGAGGCTTGTATGTCCCGGACCCGTTTGCTCTCTATATTCTGATGGCTTACAAGATGTCGCCTCGTCCAGTGTCATGGCCTGTGGCCCGTCCCTGTTTTCTTGGGCCTCGGCCCCATTTACAAGTAGAGCAAACAAGCATCTGGTTGGCAGTCCGATAGGGTGCCGGAACAATGGCATAGGAGGTTGGAAAACGGGCATGCGGACAAACGCTGGCGCATTGAGGTGAGTGGACGCAAAGGCCGTCCGCTGGCAGTATTGCTCAACGCTAAAGGTATAAATCGTGATCGCTCTGCTTTATTCTCTGCCACGTCTTTCCTGGTCATCATACATCGACACTGTCAACTACCACACCCGCAGCGATATCAGTGCTGAACGACACGCAGGTAATGGCGCTCAAGAAGGCTAGAAAAGCAGCAAAGAACTCGAGGGCGAGGAAGCCTGACCACGATTCCGCAGGCGTCCCGGAGCCAGACTCGCCTGTGGATGCTCGGTCGGAAGAGGGCCAGTCTGGCAATGAAGAGTTACAGGGCGGAAACGACAAACTCGGAAAGGGGCGTGGTCGAGCAGAGGGGCCAGGAGACATGCTGAAGGACGGAGAGCTTGATCAGGCCCCTGTGAACGTAGTCATCTGTCCAAAGCCGGATAGCGTTGACCATCAATTTGCGCGCAAAAAGTATCCCTTCCTGGTCGTCCCTCCCACTGGGCTAGGAGAGGAGATCATCCCCTCACCGTGGAGGCGGACTCTACAGACCCTGCTCCGATCGAAGCCAAAGCTCAAGGATTTCGTGAAAGGGAACCAAGCAACACACCAGTCCCTAGTGACATCCCTGTCCATCACTGAGCAGCTACGCGAGACCGGCAACGTCTCAACGGAAATCACTCACTTCGCCGAGGTTGACGTCGGGGAGTTTGAGTACCAGCCCGGATCAACAACCATCTTCCTCCTGCTCGACACCGGGATGCCAGACCCAAAGTCTCAGATGTGGGACGACGCCGACATGGTCGCGGAAGGCCGGTCACTAGCAGCAGCAGACGAGATCGCAGACGGCAGAGCCATGGCTCGGATTTACCCGAACAGGATCGAGATGGAGAGCGACAACGGCAAAATCCACGACATCCGGGCGCTGGACGAGGTGGCTGCCGCCGCGACGGACGAAACCCTGAAGTACCGTCCGACGACGTGCTTCGGCCGCCACGGCATCGTCTCCGTCAGCACCCCGCTCTGCGACCTCCGAGATCACCCTCGGACCGTCTACAAGCGTTCCTGGAGTGGCTTCACCTCGGACGTCGCTATGAAAAGCTCGAGGGATCCGCGTCGCCTGACCTGCTTCGCGCTCCCTCCACCAACAGGCTCGGCAGGCGAAGATAGCGATGGAGGCGGCCACAGGAGCAAACGGCGGCGCACCCGCGGCAGAAGGAAGAGCGCTGCGGGTGGTGGTATCGGCGACCAAGACGACGACAACAACGACGACAAGCCGCGTAGCGCTCTCGATTTCGACCCCTCGAACGAAGACCACCTCCTCCCCGACGGCAAGCTCAAGCCGTGGTTCCACCAAGAATACGTCGAAAGCCTCCGCCTCGGCAAGTTCCGCGTCTTCCTCGCGACGCGGCCCTCCAACAAAGGCGACGCCATCCGCGGCCGCCGCGGCTACGTGATGCACTGGATCCACACGGCCTGCCGCCTCTCGCACCCCCAGCAGGCCGTGCGGGACCACACGCTTGTCACGCAGCCCTTCGACGCCTGCGCGGCCGAGTTCAGCGAGAAAGGCACGAGCATCGCCGCGGTGAAGAGGTTCGCCCTCGCGACGTTCGAGGCGCTCCGGGCGCGCAACGACCCGGCCTTCAAGTCGCTCGACGTCGGCTGCCGGCTCGACATCGGCTCGGCGCCGGTGCAGGTGGGAGAGAAGAAGAAGGAAGGAGGAGGAGGAGGAACCTCTCTGCAGGGCCGGCTGTTCGTCAACGAGATCACGAGGTGGTACGGCGCGCACTACTACTCTGCCAGCGGCCTGCCGTCGCCCTGGACGCAGATCTGCTCGGTGTATGCCAATGCGTTCGCCGAGTGGATAGAGCACCGTGGCTACTTAAATTTGCAGAAGGGGCGACTTCTGGGGTGGGTAGAGGAGCCGCGACCCAACGAAGTTAGAAAGTAAGAGGAGACTTGAACAACTGGTCTCTTCGACGCCGAGCTTCCTCCGGAAAGTCACCACGGCATGCTCAAGTCTCCTTCATGATGGATCATTTTCCTTTGTTCTGGATAGTTGTGCTTCCTTCCTGGGCTTGTCAAGCTGTTCGTTAGTGGCATGCTTTCGTGTGGAGAACAAAGCGATATTGTATTCAGGGGTACTAGGGTTGGGCAATTCCTAGGCCATAAATCTATCACACAAATCAGTCGATGCAGCCGTGATTCAGCGACGCCTTGCAAGGTGTAATCTGGGGAAGCAAGATCAAGTTCAGGGGACTAGGGAATCAATCTCTTGATAATAGGGGAAGTACTGTAAGTGTGTAGGGAAGACGAACTAAAACTAATTAAACAAAAGCGAAGCCGTAAAAGCAGAGAGCAAGTCTTCAATCTTCTCCAATCGTCGTCGTCATAAAAGTAAAACCCATTGACCACGATCCCAAACACCATACAGATAACAAGTCAACCTAATACCCGCCTCGTCCGCAAACCCGGATGCCTATGGCCTGAAGGAACCAAATAAAACAACAATAACAGACCGAAAACTCAGTGCTGCCCAGTCTTGGAATCACCAACCCCAGGCCTCTGCACGCTATCATCCACATAAGACGGCAGCTCGTCCCCGCCCGCCGGCGGTCCCGACTGCTGCTGTGGCGGTGCCTGCCCAGCAATCATCGAGTACCTCGGCGGAGGAGCGGCACCACTTCCAGACTCTGCACCGGCCGCCGCCGCATTAGCGCGCGCCTCAGCAGCCGCCTCCTCAGCCTTGGTCATGCCAGCGACAGGACGACCGCTTGTAGACGACGACGGCGGCGGGCCAGGAGGCGGAGGCGGATAGAAGGCCTCGCCGCCCTCCTGGAACTTGCTCTTCGTTGTAACCGCAGCAGCAGTACCAGCAGCAGTCTTCGGCGGACCACCCGGCGGCGGAGGGGGATAGAACGGCTCAGCACCAGCACCAGCCTCCTGCGCCTTGAACGCCGCCGCCGCACTCGATGGCTTGCTGCCGCTACCATCGCCGCCCAAGTGCACCTGGCTCATAAGCTTAACAGGCGCCTCGAGCGGCGCGTTCTGGTCCATCCCATCCGCGGTCTGGTACCCCTCCGCGGCGCGGATGACGGCCACCAGCGCGCGGGCGGCCCTCTCCCACCCCGCGGCGGGCACGGCGAGGGGCACGTCGCCCTTGAGGATCTGCGTGACCGTCACGCCCGGCACGCCGTAGAACGCGGCGTTGGCGTCCTTCCGCTCCATCACCACCGTGCCGTCGACCTGCAGGCCCGCGAATAGGCCGCGCGACTTGACGTAGCTGAACACGGGGCGGAACTCGGTCGACTTGCGCCGCTCGTGCTGCTGCGGGGGTGGAGAGAAAGCGCCACCACCGGGTCCCGAGGCAGCAGGAGCAGCACCAGCAGCAGCGGCTTCCTGCGCATGATGCACCTCCGCAGGCGGCGCCATGGCCGGCGCGCCTGCGCCGCCCGACGACGATGTAGGCCGCTCCTTGTCTTTATCCTTCCCTTTACCCATCGACTCCGGCGCCGCGAAATCGACGCTCCCGCCCGCTCCCCAGGGCCCCGCCGCGACGGCGATGTCAGACCCCAGCGACATGCGCGTGCGCGTGAAGGCCGCCAGCGCCTCGGGCGTGTTGATGACGACCACGCAGTCGTAGATGTCGACGCCCATCACGAAGCCCGCGCCGACGGTGTGCACCTGGACGCCGCTCGGCGGGGACCAGCGGCCATCGGGCATGCGGGCGATGAGGATGCCCGACCCCGTCGCGCCCGAGACGCCGTACGCGAGGCGGGCGGTCGTGAAGATGGCGAGGCCGACGGCGCGCGAGATCACCTTGGCGGGGATCTTGACGATCGTGCGGTTCTTCTTCGTCGCGGAAGCCGGGGATTTGCCGTCCTTGGAGGAGGGCTTGCCGTCCTCTGCTGGGGGTGGGATTGTGGCGTCGGCGGTTTGGTCGGTGAATACTCCGTCTTCTGCAATTGGGGGGAAAGAGAGAATATTTGATTAGCAAAATGTTTCTGTGAGGGGGTCAAGGACAGCATGCTGTGCTAGATACTTACTGCAAAACGCCTTCAAAATCCTGGCGGCCTTCTCGCACTCCTTATCCATCGTGGAGGGGAGGAACCCCTCCGACCCGACCTTCTCAACCAGGGCATTGATAGGAGCGGCCGCCTTCGTGCCCAGCGCGGCCAACTTGTTGGCCCACCCGGCAGTCTTCAAGCCGTGGTGATGATGTTTGGAGTCCTCCTCGGCCACATGCGGCTTGTGATCTGACGGCTTGGCCTGGGGCTTCAGGTCGTCGGCCTCGTAGATATCGAGCGACTCGATCCGGGTGGGAGAGCTTGGGGCGAAGTGTGGGTGGGCGGGGTCGTATGCGGGGATGGGCTTGTGGGAGTCGGCGCCCTTTTCGTCCTTTCCGGCGCCGCTCATCTTCGGCGGAAGCGACATGGCGTCTTCTTCTTCTCCTCTGCGACTATTTGATAGCTGGAGGGTGTTTTTTCGTCGTTGGGCTCGAACGCGGAGGATTTGGGAGGGATCCGGTTGATGCTACTGATGAGGGGTATTTGGATGGGGTGGATGGGTGGGGTCGAGTCGAACGTTTGGGTGTAGGAATGTTGATGAAAGGAATGAGACGGAAAGAAAATCACATAAAGAGGCGAATGGGAGGATATTTTATTTTCGACAGAAAATACTTGGCAAAATCACGATGAGGGGCCACGAGAGGCGAACGCGAGGCGATCCTGAGTCGTCAGGGCGTGGCGCGTGCATGTGTCGATCAAGATCGAAGCTCTGGTTGCGTCGTTGGTTGACATCATCAGTGTGGCGCAGACAGCGCTTGGCGGGCTCGCTCGAGGCTAGATTCCGTTGGATGATGTGGCTGGGCGGTCGTGGCCAGGTGCGCTGGCGACCGTACCCGCCCCGGAGTTTGCTCCGATGAGCGGACCCGCTCTCGGCGGACTTCAAGCATCGTGAAGCCCGGAGAGGCCTTGCTTTCTCAATCATGGTTCCAAATGGAATTTCGATTCCAGCTGACGAGGGACGCATTCAGCACCAGGACAGAGCCGCGCTTTCTGATACGCCAGCCTTGGTGGCTGATGTGGCCGTGTAGTTCCACAAACACAACCCCCTGCTCTCATTTGGCCGGATCTGGACATCATCAATCCTTTCGTACGAACCTCATCACGGCGACGCCGACAACATTCTTTATCTCAATTGTGAATTTCAAGTTCGGGATGCAGCTCCCTGAGTGCTCTTTAGCTCTGGAATTATGCTCAGTGATGATGGGTGATGGGGGACCCTCCGACCTGCTGATCCCAGAGTAGTAGTATTGCGGAGAGTCGCATAAACTCTCGAGGGGGAAAGTTCTAATAGTCTACCAAAAGCAAATACGCCATCCGCGCTATGCAAACCCGCTACCCAATGCGATAATCCCCGAAAATGCACGCCGTCGCATGCAATATGCCCCTGATGCTAACCGGTTGCCCAAAATAAAGAAAAGAAAAAGGGGTGAAGTGTGGTCGGTCCAAAAGGGAGTGAAAGAGAGCCGAGGCCGCCGAATTAGTTGAGACTTTGAGGGCGTCCAGTTATATCTTGTGTATGTGATCCGTGACGTCTACTTGAGGCGGCAGTCGATGCGGGCAACCTCGACCTTCTTGCCGCCGTTGAGGTCGACAGGATTTTCGTCGCCGAATGCACGGCCGATTTTGCCGCCGGCGGTGTTGAAAGCCTGGCAGCGGACATCAGCGGCCTTCACACCCTGGGCGGTGGCGACGGCAGCGGCGATGATCTTGAAGGGCTTCTGCCGGCCCTGGAAGCTCAGGCTGCCGGGGACGTTGATCTGGGTGTTGGACGTGAAGGTGTCGTTGTCGATCTCGAACTGCAGGATCGCCGTGCCCTTGGCGGCACGCTCGGCGATGTCTGACGTCTCATCGACGGTCTCGACCACGTAGTCTACGTCGGCGACGGCGACAGGCTCGGCGGTGGGAGTCGGGGCCGCCATTGCCAGAGTGGCGAAGAGAGCGACGAAAGCGGTGGTGTACTTCATTTTGATGGATGTGAGATTTGAGAATGTTGCGTGGTGGAGGAGAGACGTTGAAGAACTGCGGGATGGAGTTTTGATGTTGTTGATGTTGTTGGGTAGAGGTTGTTTGGTTCGGTTGCTTGGATGCTGGATGCCAGACGAGAATTTTGGGAGAGATTGACGGTTGGGAACCGACCATTATATAGACCGGCTCTCCCTCCAAGGCCTCCTGGCGCAGCCTTCTGTTGAAACCATTTCCAGTGTTTTTGTTTTCCTAAACGGGAAATGTTGGCATTCACGGCCGCTAAGGCTAACAGCCGAAAGATGGCGCAGTCGACGGCGGCCTTCCTGCCGGAACAAAGGCGTGTGATCGTGTCCGATGGCTGATGGGCCGGAGCCCAAAATATCCGGGAGGCATGCCGAGATCTCACAAAGAACGTGACTAACATCTATTGTCGGGTACCTTTTCGGATTCCACGTGGTGCGGCCTGTTAACCTTACCCAAATTTGGAATCAACCCGAAGCCGTGGAATAGGCAATTTACTTCCGAGTGAGGTCAGCCTCCCCGGATTGGATTGTGAGCGCTCCCACTGATAAACAAGCTCAGGCTAAATGCATGGGGAATCTCGCTGCCCCCAAATAGCATCTTCGCGTCAGTTTCACCAATTGGATGATGTGAGAACTGAGAATCCGCCTAAGTTGATCGACGGAGTCTGGCGGCAAATTGCCGTAAGCGCGGTCGAGGATGGCTCTGCATTCCTTCCAAGACACGGCCAAGCACCGCCGGATTTCGTGAAGCTCGCCTCAGAGAGCCGAACTGGCTACAGAGTGAGTGTTTTGAAGACCAATGTCTTTCTAAGATGCCCAAATAGCTCATACTTATTATCGGAAACTCCGAGCTCCGACCTGAGATGAGAGAGTAGCACGCACGTCAACTCAGGTCAGCCTGTACGCGCTGCGGAGAACTACCCATACTTCACGCATCCGAGCCCTTGCGGGCAACAGCATAGATTTAACTCCGTCCCATAACTTCCCTCACAGTCAAGCAATCCTGCATCCTGAACTGCCGGACCGGGGTGACACTGCATCTGTGACCTCAGGATCGACCCTCGTGCCCACGGAAGGATGTTTCCCGTTCTAGAAGGCATCGAAGCAGCCTCCTGCTGCAGCTACAAAACATCAGAGTTGCACTGCCCGGATGACTACCTACGCATTGTCACCATGTTTTCTGCAGTAGGTGAGACAGACCAATCCTGTAGCTCGGGGTTTATGTCCATCCGTTAGTATTCGATCGACGTTCTCGTCTCTGGACGTCGAACCGCCAGCTCACTCCTACACTACCTAGGTACTCACGATTGTAGAGAGGGACCGCCAGCAATCCTACAACAATGTACACCTAACTATACCTTTCGTTAGCCTAAAATCGTCTAACATTGGGCGGAGATGAGTGACTTTCCAACTTGAGCCCCCATGAAATTGTACCTAATACTCTCCCAGGCGGCCTCAATGCGGACCCGCTCCACGCCGAATCGTCATGTTCAGGGGTTGGCATAACTCTGAGTCTTTATACAGCCATGAGGAGAGAAGCGCAGCCTGGCCTGGAATGAGACTCTCCATGTGAATGTATCTGCCTATCGCAAATCGAGAGAATACGAGCAAGTCAGCCAATTGTTTGGTCGCATGTTGTTTTTATCCAAGAACTTTCATCATACTTTCCGTGCCGCTCCATCATACCGTTCAGGACAAGGCTGGCACTCTCGTATCCGATAGGCCGCATGTCGGATCCCGTATCCCGAGAACCCCTGATACTGATGCTTTCCCACGTCAATCGAGAAGTAAATTGAATGAGTGGTCTGGATCAAAGCCTGTTTGGTCGCGATCTGTACTAGGCAACTAGTACTTAAGTAAGTAGAATCCATCCTTCGCTAGTGACGCCACAGCAACCTAACCACGCTCATCTCCCCTCGGCCCCCAATTCTTAGCACCCTGCGCCGCTTGACACAACAGGAGCTATCACGCGTGAACGTTCAACAGACCTGGCTAGGTAAATATGGCTTCAAAGTATCTTGAGACTGCCGCTTGGTCATGCTGACCAGGTTGGATCCGAACGGGGACCGGAAAAGGGGTTTGCCGAGCTAGTCTGGTGCGACCATCACTCCGAGCGCCATGTGTGCAATCCTCGGGTTTTTCGGGGGCTCAGAGATGGGCAGTAACTCCCCCCGATACATAGCCCTCCCTCGTTCACCAAAAATGAAATTGGTCCGGCTGACTCTTGCCATCGCGCCACTTGCCCTCGCGTCCCTTGCCCTCCTCGCGCCCCTCGCCCACGCTCCCTCCGAGTCTCGACGCCTTCGCGAAGTCCATTTTGCAGAAGCAGCGAACGAGACACACGCCCTCATAGAGAATATCAGACAGGGTGTACTCCAGCGATTAGCAGCGAACGAGGCGGCTGTGCAACGAGGTGGTCAGACGCCAATTTGCAACACGGAGAACCTGTTTTTTCGCCGTGAATAGTAAGAGCAGTAAAATGACCGACTTGACGCAAGATTCAGAACAAATACTAATAGCGACTATGAGCGTCGCCATCCTAGTGGAGCGCTCTCGCAGGCGGAGAGGCTCGAGTACATCAACGCAGTTCTCTGCCTCCAAAGACTGCCAGCTCTAACGCCAGCCAGCATCGCAGCTGGGGCCAAATCTCGTGTAAGCCGGCTACCTCAGTCACTGGTACAAAGGAATGACAAGTTTACATGGACGGACTCTCATCATTCCGCTCGTATAACGCGCGCTAATCGTCGTCCCGTCCTCAAACGTGCCTCTCACCAATATCAGTTTGATGACTTCACCGTGGTCCACATCCAGCAGACCCTGACAATCCACCACACCGGCAACTTCCAGCCATGGCACCGTTGGTTCGTCTACTCGTACGAGAAGGCCCTGCGGGACGAGTGCGGCTACACCGGCTACCAGCCGTACTGGGACTGGCCAAAATATGCCTCCGCGCCGCAGGACTCTCCCATCTTCAACGGCGACCCGTACAGCCTGGGCGGCAACGGCGAGTTCGTGCCCCACGACGGACCCGTCATCACCCCGCCCGCCGGGGCTCGAGGGGACCCGCTCCAACTCCCCGCCGGGCTGGGCGGAGGCTACGTGACCACGGGCCCCTTCGCCAACATGAGCGTCAACCTCGGCCCCGTGGGCGGGCTGATGGGCGTTCGTGCGGGACCGATGGGAGGGTTGGGCCACAACCCGCGTCGCCTGAAGCGAGACGTCGGCCCGGCGATGAACATGCGGTACGCCAACTACTCGACGGTGCTCGCTCTTTTGCTGAAGCCGAATGTGGACGAATTCCGGTTGCTCTCGGAGGGCGTGCCGAATACCGTTGAGATTGGGCCGCACGGAGGGATCCACTACGTGATCGGGTAGGTCTTCAGCAATAAATATGACCCCGAGAGTACCACGACAAGAAGACGGACAAGGACTAACAGCGTTTCTCATGCTGCTCAGGGGCGATCCCGGAGCGGACCTATATACATCACCCGGTGACCCGGCGTTTTGGTTACATCACGCCAACATGGACCGAACGTGGGCGATATGGTGAGCACTCTGGCACCCAACCCAAATCATCTAGCATCAGCTTAGATGTTCGCTTACGACAGCATCATTTCGCCTGCTCAGGCAAGCAAGTGACCCAAGCACACGTTACACCGATCTCGGGTCAGGCATCCGCGCCCATCGGACCTGGAAGAACGAGTCGCCGTCTCCGCTCACGACTCTCGACGACGTGATCGACATGGGCTACGCGGGGTCGTCCGTTACGATCCGGGAAGTCATGGACACGACCAAGGGCGCGTTGTGTTACTTTTACCTTTAGTCCCGGGGAGTTGGCTGCCTATCCTGACACATCGAAATATCGCCTTTGTGAAGCGACACGCTTGTGACTTGCATATTCGCTAGTCCTAGGAATGATGGTCGTATAGGACTCCTATGACCTGGATTTCAATGTCAAATTGCCGTCTCCCATGTCCTCTCTCGAATGTAGAGTCCGCTGTGCCGTGGTTACGTGGGGGGCACAACTTCAAGTTAACCTCTCAGCCCTTCGAGCCATGCCAGCCCTACCACATTTCGGCCCCCAGTCTCCAGGCTTCTGGTCCTTTCGCCCACACTCTATGCATATGGCGTCATTGGGCCCGAGGCCAGTCCCATTCTCAGGCGGCTCGGCCTTCTATTCAAACCTCTCTTTCGCTTGCCCTTCCTTAGTGGCCTGGTCGACCGACCTCATTGTAAAGCCCATCATCTTCGCAATTCAGTTGTTCCGCCCCCCACGGCCGAACCTATTGGCTAAATGTGCCGATTCAAGTGTTAGTTGACTAGAAATTGCGCCGACCGATCTCTGATGAGGAGTATGGAAGTAGTGTGCGTTCCACGAGTTTGGTAGGGAACCGACGAGGCCGTATTCTCGGGCCGGCCCGGCGCGTTGGCCCACCGGCCACGTGCCGGGTCCTCCCGCGTACATAACCTCCTCTCTGGGTCAACTAACAGGCCGAAAGACCAGGTGGTCAGTTCGAAACACGATTGGCACCCAGGCGGGGCCACAGGCTAGGCCGTTTTATCGCTTTTACTTTGCGCTCTCCATGGCTCGGGCAATCACGGAGAATATCATCACGACGTGTCCACTTATTTGGGCAGGTCATCTGGCCTTTCGCCGCCTCTTGTTGGGTGGTAGTTATGGGCCGGCGCGAGAAGCGGTGGGCAACATAATGATACTAGTAGATACTGCCCAGGTATATTTGCGTAGTGGCTCCGAGAATGCCGAAGCCTCTTCGACCAGAGGGCGTCAATCGTTATGTTTCATGGCATATTTTCTAGCAAGATTTGCGTCAAGATACGCTTTCTTTCTTGGCTGTGTAGGACTGCTGTCACTCGAGGGAGCACTGGAATTTTATGGCTCTCATGATTCTTCCCTAACTGTGCTAATATCCAAATTTGCCCACCACTCGCCAACGTAAAGTCCGTTACTCGTTTAAGTCCACTCACAAAGACGGCTTTGGCGGCTCATTCAAGTGAAACCTCCAGTCGTCGTTGTCTAGATTCTGGAGCCTCCGCCTCTCTCCCGACTCCAGGCGAGTTTTGAATACGACATTCCCCTCCACCTCGGTCGTCGCGTCGAGGTAAAGGATCTCGGGGTCGAGGCCGGGCCGGTCGACCTTGTGCTGGATCTCGACGGTGACGGACTCGACGCTGTTATCCCGCGGATGGTGCTCGACGGAGTAGGAGGCCGGGACGGAGCAGGACCAGGGCTCGTCGTCTCCGTGCGGGCCGAACAGCGTGACGCTCACCGCCTTCGCGATGTTGCGCACGACGGGGTTTACCATCTTCCAGAGCTTGTTCAGCTGGTCGAAGTCTTCCTGCGTCAGCTTCTCGCCGAAGCGTTTTGGGACGTCGGCCGGGAGGCTGGTGGGGGTGAGGTTCGGGTCGAAGCGGCTGAGGAGGCCGACCGGGATGCAGGTAATGACCCTCATTGGCTTTGTGAGGTCCGCTGTCAGCGCGGGTTTGAAGGAGAAGGAGGGCATGGTTGGCGAGACGCAGTGCGCAAGGCGTAGTAAGACGCGAGACGCAAGAAGACACGAGCTGGGAGAGGACGGAGGAGTCCGAGAAAAAGAGACAGAATGATGATTCTCGTTGTGACCTAGGGAATCGCTAGCGAATTGCCAGATCGTCTAAGCCTCATAAACTGTGCCGAGTTGCAAATCTCGACTTAGAAATCAGAGGGGGAGGCCGCTTCAAATGCGCCCGAGAATTCTAATTTTTTTTTTTTTGGAACAGCCCGCCGGCCTGTTTTCGATTGTCGTTGGCGCAAAGGTTCCCGTGTTTTTACACAAGTTCCGCACATGATCCTGCCCCGTGACCCACCCTGCGGCAGACGTGCTTGATCTCTAGGTACCTAGGTAGGTACCTACTCTGCATCGCCGTCCTGCAAGGACACGAAGCTAGTTATCCTCTATCGTTATGGCACTGGCCTTGCTGCCTTTCTGCAGTGATGTGGAGTTGACGTTCCCCACGCTAGTGCGTGCTGGATTCGCATTCTGCCGCCGATATTCATTCGAGTGAGGAGCAACCCGGGAGTGAGAAACCACCCTGTTTCTGACGGCCCTGTAAAGTTAGGTTCCCGATAACTGAACCCCATTCGATTCGGCCCCCATGTCCACCACCTCGCTACCAGTGTTGATACTGGTGTCCCGTGTGACTGTTGGTTTCCCGCGTGCCCACCCTTGACCCTCGACGCCGTTAAGATACAGACACCACAGATACGGCCCACCTTGACCTTCGCCCTGTGCGAAATTGATGGTTGATGATGCTAGCCCGTGCATGTTCATTCCATAGGTATCTCTACTTATCTACGTACCTATTTAGGGAGTCAGTCATTCTAATTCACAGGCTAATCGGTTGCCATCGTGTTTCATGACGCCTGTCTTCTCGGTATTCTGAGCGGGATCCCCTAGTGTACTATTGTTGACGTGAGAGATAGTCCATCAGGCTGTGGCCGTGGCTTCCGGTCGGCTTGACTCCGGGGCGAGTCCGTACCTGGCAGTATCTGCGGTTCCAACAGTTCCAGTGGCTCCAATGCTCTACTATTGAGACAGGCAATGAAGAGACCAACCGGGTCAGTGGCGGCAGCCACACCTCGGCCTGCCTAAACAGCCTTGATCAGCCCTGGTCTGAACCGAATGTTCTAGGGAGGCCGTTGAAGTGTCCTACACATGTCATACGATGCCTCTCTTTTAGACTACATGGTACTAGTATATGCTCGTTTACGGCTGGGCCGGGACTGGTATTGGCCACCTTCCACCCACGCAGCGACCGCCACCCTGCTTCGCACCAGTACCTGACGAACATACAAAGAATAGTTTGTATGACCAAAGTCAGGTCCAAGAAGCGGCGATTCGAAACACGGAGACATGACAACAAGGCTAAGGCCAGACCTATGAAACCCCTTGAGCCCATCAGACCAGCCGACCGAGACATACCGTAGGTCGGTGGAAGAAATGGCCGATCGCGGTTGATCGCGGTGACTCTCCGGCTTTGCCTACCTCAACCAGGGTCGAAGATGACTTGGAGATATCGCCACGCTTCTAGAGTCATAGGTCTCAAAGCCGAGTGCTTCTTCGATGGCTCGTCGGCTATAAAGATCAGCGGACGGCGGAGGCATCAGATCCCTTCATCTAGGTAGACACCAGAACAGACAGACAACAGATCAATCCTGCCGATACAAACTAGACATTATTTCGTCCAAAGTCCCTTATTCACCTTGTCCATATTATCGCTA
>PYST01000527.1:0-18805 GCA_003049485.1 Ophioceras dolichostomum
GAATACGATACCATTGAACGCACGAAGGAATGTGTAGGGGAAGATGCAAGATATGAGAAAGAATCTGAAAGCAGATCTGTCTATCTAAATCACTGTCTGTCTATGTGGGGTAATGAAAATATCGGTGATGGAAAACGTCTATAGGCCGGTAGGATACCACCACGAAGGTAGGTCGCCTAGCCCCCAGCCGATGTGACCGCCACTCGTCCTACCACCTACCCGCTCAAGTCCACTAGGGACATCGCAAACAGTCCTCCTAGGGTAGAGTCTTCTCCAGAGCCGCCGCATGCTCCCTGATCTTCCGGAACTGCCACGGCCAGTTCACCACCAAAAGAAACGGGCGGAGATCATGTCGATTATCATCCGGATTCTAAGAGAGGTTGGTACCTCATACCCAGAATCAGCAAGTGCCACATCCATATCCACATCCACATGCACAATGTGCAATATGCAATATGCAAGCCGGCTTTGAGAGACAGGCTTCATGCATGAGACAGAAGGGAAGGAAGGGGTCCACCATTAGCAGGGACGAAGGTGAGACTCACGTATGGACTCAGATGCACGGCTGGTGTGAGCACGGTGCTCTTGTGGCGGTTCATGGCCCAGTACCTGAAGAAGTGCATGACCTTGTACGCCACCGCCTCCGGGCGGCGGTCCTGCCACTCGACGAGGAGACGCAGGTAGCAGGACCAAGGGCCGAGCTTCTCCACCTGTTTTGTGTGTTACTAATCCATTCTCGTGGATCATCGCAAAAGAAAATGGAGGGGTAAAGAATGGCATGGCACTACATACCTTGCGTAGAACGCCGAACTGGCTCAGCTCATCGTAGGTCAAGCCCATCTCGGCATCTGATTCATCGAGTTGAACGCCGGCCGAGAGGGGGAGCAGCTCGGCAGTGGGGCGAGCCTCGATGAACTCCTGGATTTCGCAGATGAGCAATGCCGTACCTCGATGAGAGGAAGGAGGGTTGAGAAGTCGAGGTAGGGTAGGCAGGTAAGGAAGGTAGGTAGGTAGGTGGTACGTACTCGAACCATCGGCATGTCCCATGTCTTGATAGCCCACGCCAGGAACGCCTTCGCGTCGGACTTGGAAATGCTGCCCTACATGGCACAAACACCCAAGAGTCAGCGAATACCTCTGCAGGTAGTAGGCACTAATGGGTGAAAAATAGATGGGCCAAGAACAGCTTACCAATGGCGCGAGATCTGCGGACGAACAGTCGTACTTGGTCAAATACCTGTTGTGGTGCCGAAGTTTGGTTGGTTGGTTAGTTAGACAAGGCACCCGACAGGCAAGACAGGCATGCAGACAGACAAACAGACGTGAGTGTTTGTTTTGTGAAGGAGAGGATAGAAATGAGTAAATGGCGACCAGGACCCTGAAATCCGAGACTTACCCTCGAAGAGCCTCGTCGACGTTGGCAGCCGATAACTGGATGGTTCGTTAGGAAAGATGTTGTAGTAATCGGCTAAGATTCTCTTAGTTTGGAGAGGGCTTGTTTCGCTTACAACGAGTAGGCTTGCGCCAGCCCTAGGTGTCTTGCGAGCTGTCGTGCTCACTTGGGCGAACTAGGTAAGTGTGTAGGAGTCAGTCAACACTAACGAGTTGAATTCCACATGCTTGGATGGATGGAGAAGGGTGAAGGCTCCACTCACCATGTACGAAGTGACCATTCTGTTTCGGGCCTGGACGTTCTGTTTCGCAGTGTTCTCCTGTGCAGGCGAAGGGTGTCAGAAGACTCGGGGAAAGGGACTCCCAGAATAAACACGTGGGTGGCAGGAAACGAGGTCAGGCAGGGAAGGGGGTACCTACAGCATGGCTTCCACCTTCAACCTTGAACTTCGGTGTAAACCCCATGGCCTGTGTAAGGAGATTCTCCTGCGCAGTAACCGTCTCGTCGATTTTGATGTCGGAGTGGTAGGCACCGATGCAATCAGCTGCGCGTGATTTAAAACCATCAGTTAGGGAGCTAGGTCCTTGAGGCCGAAATGGCTAGGGCGGAAGGCTAGAGAGCAGGGGACCTACCAAGTCTAGTCGCTCGTGATCGTGTCTCGTCTCCGCTGTGCTGTGTGCCCATGTAGCAAGTGTGGAACAGCTTTCCCACGATCTCCTGCGGTGTCTTCGGAACAAAGCCGGGCTCGCCAGTGATGCGCTGCAGGTCTGCTAGGGTGTTCTTCTCGTCCGATTCGATGGATAGCAGGACTGCCCTGGCCATTCCGAAGACAAACATCGCCACCGAGGCACTGTCGAGACCTCCGGAGAGAGCGAGGAAGTATCCGGCGGAGTTGGATCGGATCAAGTACTGCCACAAGTACACCGCCTCAGCTAGGTAGATCTCCTCCATCGGGTCAGGGATCTTCAGTGAGATCTCTCGCGAGAGCGCCAGCGTGCCCGAGCCGAAGATCTCGTCGACCCCTCGAGACAGGCACAGATTGCAGTCGACACGGGGGTAGTCGGGCTGAGCCGCGGCCTGCACGTTGCGAGATATGCTGCTCCGGTGGCTTCGGACCTCCTCGATATCGATCGTCGCGGTGATGACATCCACCGGTTTCTGAGATTAGGTCAGTGAATCTGCTAGGAGATCTGCATGCATGTCTCTCAAGAAGGGAGCATGGCGACGTACGAGAGAGAACTGGGCAGATTGACTCAGGACGCGCCCATTGCACAAGACCATCGATGAACCGTCGAACATCATTCTCGCCTCACCATCTGCCACCGTATTAGCACTGTAGAAAGCCAGCACAAAGTCCCGGGGGTTAGTTGCATACCAACTCCGGTCGCGTTGGCGTAGACGTAGATGCCTCCTAGTTTTCGAGTGCAATTCTGGATAAGGCTCAGCCTTGTGTTTAGCTTTCGGAGCTCGGCATGGGAGGCGCTCGAGTTGAGTATGACTTCGACACCGTTGAGGCCCATGTAAGTGGACGGGTTGCTTGGCTTCGCAGAAGTTAGCGCGGCCCAGATGAGAGGAAATGCTTCATCGTGGGTCACCAAAAGGAAGCAGAACCAAAAGGAAGCAGAAGGATACGTACAGTGAAGAGCTCCTCGCAGGTCTCGCACCTAAGTTAACTCCTCGTTAGTATCGTTCTGACTACTAAGGACTTGCGACAAGAGGAGAGCAAAAGCAGTCAAGTCTAGAGGAGGACTCTGCACAGTGCCTATTTCTGCTGCTACTTACCCCACAGATGTGTCCAATGTGGAAAGCACAACGTCTCCGATGGGTACTGTCTTCTGTCC
The DNA here is from genome assembly GCA_003049485.1 of Ophioceras dolichostomum. Taxonomy (NCBI): domain Eukaryota; kingdom Fungi; phylum Ascomycota; class Sordariomycetes; order Magnaporthales; family Ophioceraceae; genus Ophioceras; species Ophioceras dolichostomum. The sequence continues at coordinate 3,235 of PYST01000527.1, forward strand.
GGTCACGTCGCGGATGACCTTCTCGAGGTAGTACGTCTCGAACGACCTCGGCTTCGACCAGGCCGTGAAGTGGCGCGCCTCGCGATAGAGCCCATCGTTGGCAAGACTCATCTTTGGTCGGATGAGGAAGATCCTCTTATAAGTGAGCAGGATCCGGCAGTTGTACCGCACATTGCGATGCCGCACGCCCATGCCGACGTCCACCAGCATGTCCTTGCAAACAGGATCATTGAGGATCTCGGCGATGACCTCCCAGCTGTGGAGGAATGTGTCACCCTCGACTATCGCAATTGATGTCAGCACGAACTGCTCCGAAAAGGGGTGTCAAGACGAGTTAACGTACGGTGATGGTCGAGGCAGCCATAGCCTGGAACTTCTAACTACAATTCGTATATCTTGTCAGCTCTGACTCCTCCTGCAGTCTTTTTGCTCCGACATGGGCCTGCTGTAGAGAGAGGGAAAGGACTATACCTCGGGACCAGTGCGAAGCCTGGCTCCCTTGGCCTTCGCAATGCGTAAACTCTCCAGGATTCGGTCACGATTGCCCTCGAAGTCAAGCGGGACGCTGGGCAGCGTGGCCGCAGCGACTGTGATGTATGTCATTGCGGGCGAGCTCGGGGAGTTCTTCCAGACACATCAAACGCCCGGCCTGCGTGCAGCTCCAAGCCTCAGTAACGGAAAAGGCGCCGTTGATGAAGGAAGGGCCAAATAGTAGCAAGAGCAGAGTGCGCAAACTCTAACCGGCCTGACCGATACCACCACCAAATATTCACCAAAAAAAACCTCCTATGTGGTCTATCGTTGCATATGGAACGAAGAAGGAGAGGCAGGCAATCTCCACACTCAGAAGCAACCAGCTCTCACAAAGGCCTGCTTTATTTGATGCACGAAATACCTCCTACATACAAGCCGAATCCCGAGGCGTCGTTGGGTGGTGGGGTTGGCCAATTGAAGAGTCCAATTGACCCCGCCGATGCCGCTCTCAGCTGCTCGCCCTCCCGACAAGGAATTAGGAGATATATTAATCCGACGACCCCAGACTCGCGTTGACACGCCAGAGGCTAGCCTAATCCCTGCCGTATCACCTAATCCATAATAATTCATTGGATTGACAAGATCGATGGGACTTTGCACTTTCCATTGTTCAGTCCAGTGGTCCGTGCCCAATTCTTGTAACCCAAGCGCACTACCTGTTCACCTGCAGTTCCGTCTTGTCGCCGCCGCATTTCTCTCTCAGCTTCGGTGGTGTTTTCTCTCCTCCTAGGTCCCATTCGACTTACCAGAACGCCGTTGTGAATTCTGCTGCTGCGTTTAATTCCCCCCCGTATCCATGGAAGGGAGGGAAAGTCGAGTCGCAACCACCTCTTCTTCTCGGACCGGCGCTTCAAGGTCGAGCTGATTGTTTCGCGACCGACTTGACCAAATTTCTGTCGACTCTGATTCCTGTGAACAAACCTAACGTCCCTGACCGACTCCTCCGCAAAGTTAACCTCTCAAGAATTGCCCGCCACGCCAGCCTCAGAAAACCTTTTTCACGTCCTACCCAGCCATGGAGGATGATGATGGGCCTCGACCAAAAACCCTGGCAATGGAGAACGGAGACGAATGCAAGCCGAACGGCCTTACAAATATGAAGATGGAACCCAGTCTCTCATCGCCGGACAACTCGGCGCGAGAGTCGAGGTCTTCCCGCTCCCTGTCTGAGGAGACGAAGAACGTCACCAGCGCGAACGTCTCGCCCGACGAGACCGGACCGATCCCCATCCCCAACCTGTCTCGAAAGTCCTCGTCAAAAAAGGAAGCAGAATCTCGGCCACCAACCCTCTTCAACAACCTCCAAGACGTGACCGAGGAGGCCAAGCGCAGCTTCGCCATCCTAACCGACTGCGTCTATGCTTCAAAAGCGCTTGGGAATTCGGATCAGGAATTTTTGGAATGCGAATGCGAGGAAGAATGGAGTAAGTCCAGCCGTTGCAACCCCCTGCGATTGCCTTTCAGTACGCATCTCGCGTTTTAGCACTCGTTGTAACGCTCAAACTTTCAATCTGGCGTAGGCGACGGCGTCAACCATGCCTGTGACGAGGAATCCGACTGCATCAACAGGGTCACCAGGATAGAGTGCGTTGGGGGCAACTGCGGGACCCAATGTCAGAACCAGCGATTCCAGAGGAAGCAGTACGCCCAAGTCTCAGTCATAAAAACCGAGAAAAAAGGCTACGGCCTCAGGGCAGATGCCGACCTCAGCCCGAACGACTTCGTTTTCGAGTACATCGGGGAAGTGATTGGCGAGGATTTGTTCAGGAACCGCATGATAAAGTACGATGACCAAGGCCTCAAGCACTTCTACTTCATGTCGCTCACCAGGACCGAGTACGTCGACGCGACCAAGAAGGGCAACCTGGGCCGGTTTTGCAACCACTCGTGCAATCCGAACTGCTATGTCGATAAGTGGGTGGTCGGCGACAAGCTGCGCATGGGCATATTTGCCCTCCGCCGCATCAAGGCCGGCGAGGAGCTCTGCTTCAACTACAACGTCGACCGCTACGGCGCAAACCCGCAACAATGCTACTGCGGCGAACCGAACTGCACCGGCATCCTGGGTGGCAAGACCCAGACGGAGCGCGCCACCAAGCTGCCCGGAGCTCTCATAGAGGCCTTGGGCATCGACGAGGGAGATCATTGGGATACCGGCTTCACACCCAAGAAGCCACGCAAGAAGCGGGCTGCCGAGACTGACGAGGAGTACGTCAACAGCATCCCGCCACGTGACCTGGAAGAGGGCGAGGTTGGCAACGTTATGTCAACCCTGCGATCATGCAAGGAGCAGTGGATCGTCGTCAAGCTCCTTCGCCGAATACACAATGTGGAAGAAGAACGAGTATTGCGCCGTGTGGTTAAGTTCCACGGGTACGAGTATCTGAAGACCACATTGAACGCCTTCAAGGACGATAACGAGATCGTGCTTCAGATCCTCGACATCCTCTTCAAGCTCCCGCGCATGACGCGGAACAAGATCGACGACGCCAAGATCGAGCCCGTCATCACATCTTTGACCTCTTCTGATCACGAGGAGGTGGCCGAAGCGTCCCAGCGGCTCCTTGATGTCTGGAAGCTGCTCGAGGTCGGATACCGCATCCCTCGAGCAAAGGCCGATGGCAACGCGCAGAAGCCTGTGAGCTTCTTTGACGATCGCCGCCAGCAAGCCCGTGAGGCGGCAGCCACCCCGGTCGCGAAACCGCCTTCGCCAATTCGGAACGCCCCGACTGGTCCGAGGAATAGCGTTCCCCAAAGGAACATGATGCACAACTTTGCACCCCGGCGGCGGATGCCACCACGAGACAACGCCCCGCTTCCTCCCGGGTGGCTCTCCGCTATCGACCCCGGAACTGGGCGGTCCTACTACTGGGACGCTTCTAACCCGAACAAGAAGACCTGGGTCAGGCCAACTATCGAGGCGGCAAAGCAGTCAGCCTCTGCTGCTCTCCAAGCCCAGAAGATCCAGGATATCATCAACCAGTGCTCTCAGCCGACACCGAAGCCGATGTCTGCCTCGCAAACCCCGCAAGCCGTTGGAACGCCTGTCCCAGAACCTAAGAGGGAGAAGTGGCGGTCCTGGCCCATCGAGAAGCAGCGTAAGCTGTATGAAAACACTGTAAGACAAACATTGATCCTCTTCCTTGCCATCGGACGCGGCTCAGATACACGTATGAGCCACGCAGCCGTGTACTAACTTGATTCCTCCAACAGCTCTTCCCCCATATCAAGCATGTGGCAGACAAGTTCTACAAGAAGCTGCCAAAGGAAGACTTGAAGAAGTTTGCCAGGGAAATTAACAAGACCCTGGCAGCCTCGGACTACAAGCATAACCGGGTGGAGGACCCTTCCAAGATTAGCGAGCGACAGCAGGCCAAAGTCAAGAAGTACACTAAGGAGTTCCTAGAGAAGGCACTAAAGAAGCACACCCTACGAGAGAAGGAGAAGGCAGCTCGAAAGGCCAAGCATCAACAACGGGCAGGCGGAGAAGATCCCAGCAGCATCAGCAGCTATACGGATCTCCCTATGACGGATTCTGGAGCGGCGGCAGCGACAACACTAGCTGGTGAACCACCGTCTAGCCTCTCCGTCGAAGGCTCACCTTTGGCAGACGTGCCTAACGAGCTCAGCCCGGCGAGCCCAACAAGCTCGACGCCAGACCTGAAGCGAAAGCGCGACGCAGGCGGCGACGAAGTAGAAGACTCTCCTGAAGACCTCACCCCTGGCGACACTCCATCTGCAGCCAAACGGCTCAAGGAGATCGTTCTGGGAGAGGCCGATGCCGACGCGCCCAGCCCACCACCTCCACCACCCACCCCGCCGCCACTCGACGAGCTGGACGACGACGCGGTCATGATCCAGGAGGCGGATGACACCGCCGAGGAGCGCCAGGAAGAAGACGAGGCCGCCGCCCGACGCCTGCAGGAGCACGAGGACGCGCTCGTCCGCGAGAACGAGGAGGCCGCCGCCGCGGCTCAGCAGAAGCTGCGCGAGCACGAAGAGGCTCTGCAGCGGGAGAACCAGGAGGCCATGCTCGCCATGCAGAAACAGGATGATAACGACGACCGTGGTGGAAGAAGTGGAAATGCTGAAAATGAAGACACGCCGATGGTGAACAGCATCAATGGCGTCTCAGGCGAGGATGGAGCACCAGCAGCAGCAGCAGCCGCAGGCGTGGCGACCAATCGTATAGCGGTGATGACTAACGGCGCCATCAAGGTGGACGCCAACGCCGCCGCCGCCGCCGCCGCCGCCGCTGCTGCTGCTGCGATGGCTACCATGGACGATACTTCTGCTGCGAAGATGAAAATGCAGTCTAGGAAACGCGAAGTCCTCGGCCACTGAGCGAGCTGCCTGCCTTCCTCAGAGCCTGGCTTTTCCATGCTCGCATGGGCAGAGAGACAGACGCGCATCAGAGTAGACACACCCATACACCTACCTACGCTATCAGGGCGACAAAAAAGCTGTTTCCCTCCTCACTACCACCACCGCCCACCACCGCCCGCTGAACATCCACCACAGAACAAATCAACAAAAACACTTCCGGCACGGATTCACCCCCCAAAATCTCCATCGACGCACCCTATCTAGTTTATCCATTCACCTCTTTCCTCGACCGAACGCTTCCCTCCTCGCCTAACACCCTCTTCACGCGCACATATTATATACGTTTTTCAACCACGACCCGTCCACACTTTTCAACCTCTCTTCTTTTTCTCTCTCTTTTCTGTCTCCTTTTCGCCAATATCTGATGCATACTGGGGCGGTAACATCGAATAGGAAAGGGAAATATCATCTTTTTTTTCTTCAGTAATGGGTGTTCGTTCTTCGCCCGCCATAGTTTCTCTCTAGTCCTTGTCAGGACCAAGGGAGGAGACCTCAGATAGGCCTGGCAGGAGGGTGTCTTTCTTATTCCCAACCATTAATGAGGAATTTTAAGCATGGAGCGTTTTTCTTCCCTAATAAGGCGGAAGACGGGACAGCTGTGTGTAAATATGGCTACGGGCGATGTACATATCTGCATCTTTACGACCCTTTTGCTTTTCGTTCTTCCTTTTTTTCTCTTTACTCGATTTCTTCTTTCTCTTACAACTCTCCTGTCCAATCCCTTCGAGGTTACAAGCTCGAAGGACTGTGGACTGACTGACTGCCGGTGGAGGTGGTAGTAATGGGTCTGGCCGTGAGAGTGAAGAGACCGGGGATGAGAGAAATGGGCGCATGCATGGATCCGGTCATTGCGTTTCGAAACATAGGAACTTACCGTTCCTGCTCTCTTCACTTGGGCTTGGAGGGATTTTCCCCCCCCCCCCCCCCCTCTTTTTTTTTTTTTTTTTTTTTTTTTTTTTTTTTTTTTNTTTTCTTTCTTTCTTGTTTTGCTCTTCTCATGCCTTTCTCGCTTCCATCCACTTTTTCGGCAGACCATCAAAATTACGCGTTGAGAAAAAAACACTGGTGTGGAACTAAAGAAAAAGCATTTTGGCTCTGATCATCATCGTCAGACACTGAACGAGCTGGAAGCTGGACGGGTTGAGGTTGGTGGGGCGGGGCTCAAGAGACGAACAAACTAGGGCCCAGCCTCAGAAAACGGCGGAATGGGAGGGCAAAAAAAAAAAACCACTACCGTGGAAAGAGATGGAGGGAGTGGGTTTGCTTCTTGCGAACACTTCTGGCTGCAGCGTGAGCGAAGGGAAGCACCAGACACAGGTGGCGGTTGTGGTTGTGGTGGTCGGGTGAGGTTCATTCACAGCAGGGACTCATGCACATTTCAGGAGGGCGGGGGGGTTGCATCGCTGGCCGGCAGGACGAGGAGGCGCTTGCGTGCGCTGCGCACCTTCGGAACTCCGGAGAGGGAGGGAGGGACGACAGATTGACGCGACCACGTTCGGCGCTCAATGCAGCAGAGGACGAAAAGCGAGGCAATTTTCTAGACGATGAAGGAGGCAGGCAATGCATTTCTTGGGATGGATGGGCCTCTTTTTTCCCTCCCTCTCTCTTTCTTTCCTTCTTCTCTTTTTTTTTCTTTGGTCTCAGACGGGAATGATATCATCTTTTGGAGTTTTTTCTTCTCTTGCTTATGGCCGGATATACCAAATGTGTGGGTGCGTGGTTTCAAAAGGCATCGGCATCGGCGTCACTTGTTTTTTTGGTGGTGATGGTGATGATTCATCCACTCATCCCCTCCCTCTCCCCCTTTTAGTGTGCGGGTGGGTGATGGTGGTGGCGTTCGTGTTTTTGGCTTGGCGCGGGTGGGCATATCGGTTCGGTGGCTGCTTGCTCAGATTATATCATTTGGAGGCTTTTTTGTATATAAAATGGAAGGCTGCATATTCCTCTTCCTCTTCGGTGAGGGCACAAGAGTGAAAAGTGAGGAATGCTTCAGATAATGTCTGTTGTACGGTTTTCTTTTCAATCGAGGGTGGCATTTATCGAATGCATATAAAGTTAATGTCTGCACTCGATCCCGGCAAAGATCGTGGATGGCAGCATGCAGAAAGTACATAACAATGTAATTTTCAGTCAACTGAGAATTGGTACAATTCTACCCAATGTACATATTGCTTCGTGTACGAGACAAGATCGCGCTCTCACCTTCGTATGGGGGACAAGGGACACTGGCACACTAACAACAGCCAGGTTCGGGCGATGACAGCGACTAACATCAGAACACGAGCAAGGGGCCAGGGAACAAACTCCACACAACCAAACAGGGAGAAAAAAAAGGCAAGTACACTATTATTGATATGCATGCTGAGCAAACTGTCACAAAATCCCCGCTGCCGCTCGCCGGCCGGACGCGGGGCCGTCGGGGTGAAACGGCCGAGATGGCCGAATATGGCCTGATCTGTGCCGCCGGGAGAAGACACGGAAGGACGACCCGATAAAAAACGAAAAACATGGAACTATAAAACCACACCTTGACACCGTCTTCCCGCGTTCTCAGAATGTCATATGATCGTGTGACCGTAACCCTACAACTTTAAATCGACTCTTTGTCTTCCCCTTTTCTCCCCCGTGACATCTCCTTGACCATGACCATCTTCAGAAATCGCAAGCAATCCTTTCATACGCCGCGCCGCACCGTGAAGGTTACCTATGCATGTGTACTCCCACTCCCAAGTCCACGGCTCCCATCGTCCCAAGTCAGGTCTAATGCAACCACCATATTTCCGCCGCAAAGGCGCCTGCCTGCCTCGATAAAGGAAGAAGAAAGAATGGATGGCGGTAGGTAGAAGAAATTATTTATCCCACGAAGAAACGATCTTCTCGAGCGCCTCGAGCAAGATGTCGGCGTGGTGCTCCTGGAAGATGAGCATAGGCCGCAGCCGCACGGCCGAAGCGCCGCTGCCGCCGATGTTGATGCCGAAGCCCTTCGCCCGCTTGAGGAACTCGTCCCTTCGCGGGTTGTCGAACGCGATGAACGTCCCCTGTCCCTTCCCGCGGAGGTTCTCAAACTGTCCCGGGTACTTCGCCGCCAAGGCTTCCAGCTTGCCGAACAGGTAGTCGCCCACGCGCGCCGTGTTCGCAACCAGGTCCAGCCTCTCGATCTCGCCGATGATGGCGCGGAAGACCAGCGCGCGCGCGGGGTCGCCCATCCATGTGTTGAACTGGCGGTAGGGCAGGTTCGGGCGCAGCTCCTCGTTCCCGTAGTAGTAGCCCGCCGTCTGCGCCTTCTTGGAGAAGGTCACCATGTCGGGCGGGGTCGGCAGGTCCCAGTGCTCGTGGGCCCAGAACTTGCCCGTGGCGCCCACCCCGGTCTGGACCTCGTCGACGATGAGGAGCACGTCGTGCTTCTTGGTCACCTCGCGCAGGCCGCGGAAGAAGGCGGGGGAGGCGTGGTTGTCGCCTCCCTCGGACTGGATGGGCTCCACGACGACGGCGCAGGGAGGGACGTGGTAGTTGAGGATCAGGTCCTCGACCTCCTTCAGCGACGCCGCCTCGGCCGCGGCGTTCTCCTCGGCGTACTGGTCGAGCGGGTACTTCAGCTGCGGGAAGGTCGCCTGCGGCCAGTCGAAGGCCGGAATATCGAGCTTGTGGATCGGCTTGGAGCGCGTGGTGGACAGGGAGCCGAACAGGCGGCCGTGGAAGGCCGTCTTGAAGGACAGAATCGACAGCTGAGGCGCCGAGGGAGATTTGTTGTTCATGGCGCTGGCAATCTCCTCCTCGGTGAACTCGACGTGGTGGCCTCCCCGCTCCTTCTGGCGCCGCCACATGAACGCCGCCTTGTACGCCGTCTCGTTGGCGTCGGACCCGGCCATAGCCGTGAAGACCTGGTTCAAGCCCTTGGGAGCAACCTTGAGGATGCCAGCCTTGAGCACGTCGGCCCAGTCGTGCGGTGGGAAGTTGCCCAGCGCAGGCCGGTTGATCAAGCCCTGAATCATCGCGGGGCTCCGCGCTGCCTCCAGAAGGGCGGGGTTGTTGTACCCTATGGCGATGGAGGCGATCTGCGCATAGCTGTGTTTTGTATCTCACCAAATTTGGTTAGTTCCCCATTCATCCATACCTAGGTAGAGGTAGGTACCTCCACAACAGGCCTGGGAGGAGAAGACGCAGAACTTACACGTCTAGGAAAACGTTTCCGTCAGGGTCGACGATGTAATTGCCCGAGCTCGCCGGGTAGTCCGTCAGCATGTTCAAGCTGCGGGTGTCGAAGTACGAGTCCAGCTCCTTGACGAGCTCCTTAGCCTTGGGGCCTGGGACCTCGGTCTTGACTGATGGGCCCTCGGGCTCCCACGAGTAGAAGGACGACATGGTGGAGTTGACGAGGCCGGTGATTGAGCGCCGGGCCACGAGACCAGTGGACGACGGCAGTTTGCTGGAGGCGAAACAGAATGGAGAGATTGAAAAGACGGGCCGGGACGATGAGTTGAGCAGCGCGCGCGAGGCCAATTGGCGAGAGGATGATCGCAGCATCGAGCTGCTGCTTCGGATGGTGGACGCCATGGCTGGCTTAAATAATAACCTGGAAGCCAACTGCTCGTAGAGGTGCAGGTGGGTGCGGGTGGGTGTGGTCAGGTGGCCAGGAGGAAGGCGTTGTCATCCGTAGCTTCCTGTCGTTCGGATTACGCCCGTCGCCGCTTCTTCACCTTCCTAGCAGCCCTTCTGCTTCGACTTTCCCTGTCTGGTCTGGCCTGGCCTGTTTTCCGTAAGAATATGCTGAAATGGAGGGAACGAACAAGTGCAGGATAGGTCAAGGTTGCCTACAACCGGTAACGGCGATGCCTCGCTTTCCCTGGCGAATCCAATGAAGTCCAATCAGTATGGCAGGTTCGAGGGTGGGCGTTGTTGTGTGGGTGGCAACCGGTTTGCGAAGAGGGTGTGTGGGAGAAGGTGCAAGGGAGGCTGCAATTTGTCGAGCGCAGACAAGTTTGTGCACTCGACGTCTGGGCCTGGGCCACGATCTCTTCATTAACCTCCGATCTTGGAGGGCAGGCAAAAGACACTTCGACAGGGATGATCGATGTATGTGACGCTGTCACACCCTCTCGCAAAAGCTCGTAGGGCAAAAGTGTTGAAGGGCACAATTGAGTTTCATTGACAAGATGGCTGGGTGATATGAAGTTAAAGGGGCAGCTGCGAGCAACGCCAGACGCATGTAACCCACGCGAACCAGCAGAAAGGAGTGTTGCGGTGAATTGGTGGGTGTTGAATGGTGGGTGACTCTTTTGAGCTTATCGCCAAGTCTCGTGGCTTCCTTCTTTCGGGCGAAGAGGCGTTCGGAGGAGGGAAACTGCGACTTGCGTGGGAGGGGTCACACTGCAGCGAGACCGGCGTGGGAGGCAGCAATTGCTCGGCGTCTGGACTCTGGAGATGAAAACCATAGACTTACGTCAAGGATTACCGTCAAACGAGGCGTCTGGGCCGGGACTAGCGAGGCTAGGGATAGGATGGTCCGGCAGGCAAGTTCAGATGGGATTGACCAAAAAGACGACGATACCTTCAATTCTGGCTCGAACCCATGGTGGATGGAGGGTCAACAAGTTTATATACTTAGCATTGGCATCTGTTACTACCTAATCCCAATAAAGTGCCTGGACCCAAAACCGGTGATCGGCCATTCTGCACAATAATAAACCCCATGCTCCATGCCTCTCTCCGCGTTCTCAGCACAGATAGTCGGTCTTGGCTCGGGGCGCGTTTGGCGGTGCGGGGGGGTTGAAGCACAACCAAGGCCCGGCCGACGGAGGGAAGTGGATGCTTTAAATCGGGGTTTTATGCAGCAATGGAGAAGGTGGAAGCCTTTTGGACCCTCACATGATGCCGCTACCGACGATCCAAAACGTAAACGCTTGAGCTATCTGGGTTCAAGCTTGGCGGCTTTAGGAAAGTCCACGCGCTGGGAATGTTCGCTTTCAATTCCATTCCCAAAGCGCGCTGAATCCGAAGAGTCGCGCCAAACCTACGAGACAAAAGAGGATCGGCGGCCTGGCTTACTGGCTGGCGGGCTGGCTGGGTGGGTGGATGGGTGGGTGGTGAAATGAGAAAGAAATGGCACATTGGGAAAGCACATATCTCAAGGCATCCCGGCCACCTACTGGGATTCGCCGGATGTGGGCAAGTGGTGGGTCCCGTATCTATGGGGGCGTTCGGGCGTGTCCCGCGTGTCCAACGCATGTCGTTTCTGCCGCTTTCTCTACAAGCATCCCCGGACTTATGTGGTCTCGGGAGTACATGCCGTAACGGACAATGTGGAAGGTAGGCTGTATGGCCGACTTCGCAGGTTCGGGGACCCAGAACCATGTCCGGCAATCTCGATCGAGCAAAACTGTGTGTCGGTGAAGCTGATGCGAGAGAGGCATCCGCATGGAACGTGCAGCTAGACGAAGGCGGGGGACGCGGGGGAGAGCCTGGCGCTAGTGGTTCTATCTCCCGAAGCAGGTGGTATAACAGATTCGAAATAATGGCTGGCAGTAACGACATGGGTGTGACCAAGAGGCCAGAATCACATCACAAGTCGGGTGGAAAAATTGCAAGCCTCACATAGTAAGGTGAGCATACACTTAACATAGGTATATTTAATAAAGAGGCAATAGGGTAAGATGCATGCTGTGCATTTGCATTTGCTCGAGACACCGAGGCGGACAAGTCTCGCGTCAGAGAGAGCCAATGAGCTTACTCGTTCGCCTGCTTACATACGAGCCTGGCTCGCTCTGCTAGACGAAGCAGAGAGACGCGATGATGCCAGTCCACCCATTCGTTGCCCGCGGCGCAAAGAAAAGATGTCCAGCAGAAAATCCCACCCCTGACGATTCCGCCAACGCCTGCCTTTGTCCCCGGGGACGCATCCCACGTCCCCCCATCGCATTGCAATGACTAAAGACACAAATAGGAAAACAAGAATACCACCAAGGCTGGCAATGAAGGCAGAAACAGGAGAAATTTAGAATAGAGGGAGGGCAGTAAACGACGCGCCGGTCGATTCTCAAACACTATTATCATCCAAAAATCCAAGAGAGAAAAGATAAGATGGAAATAATGACATGTGACCACGTGGGCGAAAAACAATGAATCGTATAGGAGAGGAAAAGGGCTGCGATGGAGTTGTGGCCTGGAGAGGGGGAAGGAGGTGTGGTTTGTGAAAATGGAATATGGTGATGGTGGTGTTTGGCAAGAAAAGGGTGGCGTAAAGCAGCAGACAGACGAATACTTCGATTCATCAATCTCTCCCTCAGCTTCCTTCCTTCTCATCGGGCGAAAGGCCGGCGTTTTGCGCGACGCGCTTCCACTCCTCCAGCTCGCGGTAGAGGCGCTCGCACTCGGTCTTCAGCTTGTCGTTGGACTGGCTGAGCTCGGCAATGGCCTGCTCCGTGAGGAGCTTCTCCAGGGTCCACTTCTCGATGTTCTGCGTCTCGTTCTCCTTGAGCTGCGTGATGAATGCAACGGACCGCTGGAGGATCGAGCCCTTGTTCTTCTCGCATCCGGGAACGATCTTGGCCAGCTCGTTAATCCCTTCGTTGATCGTCTCTCGTCTCCGGCGTTCCACTGCGAAAAACGGAAATGCGAACGATTTGGTAAGCATAGACCCAGCCGAGGGAGAAGAGAAAGGACGTAAATTGAGATGACAGCGTATACTAACCTTCCTTGTGGTTGTCCTTCCGTAATTTATGCCACTCCTCCGATCCAACTGCTGGCTTCTGCCCAGGTGGGTATCCCGCGCTTGACTTGACACCGTTCGCTCCCGCTTGCTGGAGCCCATCGATAGAACCGTCCAAAGGCAGACCATCGGGGCCGGGGTTATAGGATGGATCGTGGTGGTCGGACTCGACGCCCGCCTGGGCGGCGAATGTTTCCTCCGTGCTCGGAGGAACATGCAAGGTTGGATACATAGACCCCAAAGCCGCGGCGGCAGTGCTAGAGGCGTTGGCCGGGTCGGTGACGTCGGGGTGGTCGACCGTGGCCTGCTGCAGTGCACTGAAGTCTGCGGCGGACATGTTAGAAGCCGCCTGCGCCGTCTCTATGGCGCTCTCCATGAATGCCTGAGCTACAGAGACGTCACCGGCAACGGCAGCATCCATGACAGCAGTAGCAGCGGCGGCAACTCCACGCTTAGAGCGCCGTGACTCTGGGGATGCGGGCTCAGTGCCCCTCTTCCGCTTCTGTGTTGGGGATGTGATGGCTTCCCCCTTCGTTCCAGTCTGCTCCAGTGTTGCAACCTCGGCCATAGCGAGAGTTGGCGGAATTGGAGAGAGGAAATGAAGTCAGGTTTAAGTGTGGTGGGGTGGTGGTGGACGAATGGTGTCGAGGATTGACGCGAGCAGTGCCACTGCTCCACAAGCCTCACGACTGTCGAGTCTATGGTGAGTTAGTGGCCATTTTTAGGATAACGGGTGTGCTAATCGTGCCTGATGGAGTCCCTGGCGCCTAGAACGAGAGTGACTGAGAGTGAAATAAAGAAGACTATCAGGGCAGCGATAACAAGTAATTCCACAATGCCGCGGTTTCAGGTCACGGGGGCCGGTCGTTGGTGGGCGGCAAGGGAGTCCTCCAGATGGTGCGCACTTATGAGCCAGGCCGTAGCCAGGGTGAAGCCAGGTTGAAAGATTGAAGCCGGGCAAGGCCATGGCCAAGGTCCAGGGAAACAGAGCACTCGCTCAAGAAAGAGCCTGGAATCGGCTGGCTCAGGGCGACCTGAGAACTGATGAAAAGCTCGCACCAGGGCCCTAAGTCAAGTTCTGCCATTGTGGTGTCGTACTACAGGAGGACTCTCTGTTGAAGTTGGCTGACAGGTGTGATTGACATGGAATCCGATCAGGCACCAGGCAGACGGACAGAGCCACCAGGCACGGGGCTTGTGCAATTCCAGGTTGTCAATGCAGAAGCTTGCACTAGCAAGACTGGCAGTCAATTTCAATCGGGACGGGAAAGAAATGGCCATGATGTGGCGATGAGAGCAAAAGGGCAGTTCCTGATCAGGGGTCGCCAGGCTGTTTGCGCCTTGAAGGGGCATCGGCTGGAGGAAGGGCCAAGCTGTCCAAGGCTTTGTCCGCCTGGCGCCTGGCACCTGGCACCTGGCGCGACAGCAGCAGTGCTTTTAAACCGAAGACGCGCGTCGGCGACGAGGTAGGTGGAATGGCCGCGATTCACCCTCCAGTGCAGGTGCGGATGCAACTTGATTGATTGATTGATTGATTGTGGACGCAGAGGCAGAATAGATAAACCAAGGCGGTATTGCGAAAATGCAATATTGATGATTTGATGGAACTTACCTATTCGCAGTTCAGGCGCGATGCCCAGATCATGTGCATGGGAGCGTGCGTGCTCCCAGCGATGCGCAGTGCCCAGGTTCCTCCCAGCGAGCGCTCGAAAAAAAACGTGATGTCGCTCTCGGAGCTGGACGTCCGTCGGCAAAGCGTCCAAGCAGCAGGCAGAGCGCGCTCAGGGGGACAGCACGTGTTTAGTGGTGGGAACTTTGGGGCGTGTCGAACCTCGAAAGAACAACGCCGGGAAAAGGGCAACAATAAAGAAGAAGGGTGGGAAAAATTGCAAATCGTGGAGAAATGAGAAGACGTCTCGTGCTGAAATGTCAGATCCCCTTGCCGAAATATAAACCAAGGCTCCGTCAAGACAGAATGTTTTGGACGAAATCTCTTTTTCGCCTCGTTGCGAAGCGGCCTTGCTTGGGGGGGAAACGTGATATGGGAGGAAAGGAGGGAGGGAAAGTCAGGTGAGCGAGCAACCACGTGAAATATATAGCTGGAAGGACCTCAGGCAATACCTCGAGGGGTGGTGGGGCTGACAGGCCAATCACCGATCGCACAGCCCCAGCCTCTCCACTGGATCGCGGGGGGCACGGGCCAGGATACGTCCCAGGCAGCTTCTGTCTCTCCCTTCAATTGAGTGATCATTTCTCAAATGTCTTGCTGGTGTTCATTGTGTGCTGTTACTGCTACCTATTCCGTACGGTTCATCCATCCAGGGATGTTGGGCTGGCTCTGGATTCACAATGACCTGCTGCTGGGGGCACCGTTGCTGGCGCCGGGGAACGACTCGGCGGGAAAGACGTATCAACGCAACACCTGCAGTTGATTTGCATTACGACCAGGCCATCTCACTGCAACCAACTGCATGATGTTTCTTGCAGCTGATATGAGAAAGGTGGAATGAAAAAGGCGCTCCGTTTTTTTCGAGTCCCAACGAGACGCCCCCGAGTTTCTTTCGTCTCAGACCCGGCGGCAGCCAACAGAGCTGAGCGCAGAGAGAAAGAGAAAAAAGAGAGGCGGGTTGGGGAAAAAAAAAGATGATGTGATGACCACCCACACCCACCACTCCCTTCTCCCACTTCCTCCTCCACCCACCACCACACAAAATATTCAAAGCTGGCCGTCGATCCCGTCCCGCATCAGACGCGCGACGCCTTACGCCGGCGTGGGTGACAAATTTTCACTCAACGAAATTGAAGTTGGCGAAGAAGGAGGTCGTGCGTGTGTGCATGAGTGTGACCTGCTTCGAAAATATGTACGGCCCTTTGCACCAACGTCTTTTTCTGTCCCTATCTGCCCCCCTTCTCTCTTCTCGCCCCCCTCGCCCTCCCCCCCTCGCC
>PYST01000528.1:0-18707 GCA_003049485.1 Ophioceras dolichostomum
CACGCCGAGGCCGAGACGATGCACCGGCAGGCGCTGGAGCTGAGGAAGAAGGTGCTGGGCGACGAGCATCCCGATACGCTTACCAGCATGAGCAACTTCGTAAACGAGGAGACAGTTGAGCAACCGCAGACGGCCCGGGACTTCCCAGCTGCCGAGGAGCCTCTACTCCACCCTGAAAGAAAAAGGATACGCAGATGGATGAGGCGACTCCAAGCCGCCATTAGGAAATGACGCCTTTGCTAGCCTTAGCAATCCATTAGGGGAGGAGCTTCATGTCTAAACTCTTCAAATCCAGACATATGTGAGCTACCCTTAAATTAAATTAACATAATCATGTAAGTTAGTTATTTCTTTTTTTTTTTTCTTTGCCCATAAAGGGTCGTAGGGGCTGCCGTCAATATATGTTACTTTGTTCAACTTGTAATTAATAAGCTGATTCTAGAAGCTTCGCGATCTTGTGATTTTGGTACGGAAGCAGGATATTGTTACGGCGCGGTATATTGGGCGCACCGACCGAAAGGTGCGTGGCTAATTGATAGAGCTCCCAGAGAGATCNGGAAGCAGGATATTGTTACGGCGCGGTATATTGGGCGCACCGACCGAAAGGTGCGTGGCTAATTGATAGAGCTCCCAGAGAGATCAAGTCGTCCTTTTGGCTCAAGCAGGTGGGAGCTCCTTGTGCTAAGTCGTGGCAGAAAACTCCTTTCCCCGTCGGCCAATAGTTAGCTGCTCTTTATTCTGTGGGGTGGGCTTCTCAAGGTCTCTCGATGTGCAAGCAGGTGGCCCCGCGGCGCCATCCCGGCCACCAGCCCCAAATGTCTGTCGCTAGCAGGGAAAGCCTATAGCCCCCGCGCCAGGCAGTGCGGGAACATGGAAAAGGTGCCCAGGTGCAGACAGATTGACCTGTAGCCAGAAAGCAGGTGATTGCCAGTTATACCTGGAGCCTAGACGCAGCAGTTACTGGCCACTGTAACCAGGCTGCTATGGGAAAAATAGGAGGTGCACCAGTGAATACAGATTGGCCTAGAGGTATATATTTTGCTAGGTGCGCCTGAAACCTGGAGGCAGGCGTGTTGACAGAGTGGGCAATGCCGTAGCCGTTCCCCTTGGCAAGTTTACCCGGGGTGCTGAAACGACGCCAAGGCGGCTCAGGCCAATCACCCTGTGATCACCTTTGCTCAGTCCTGCTCAGGTTAAAGCAGCCAGAACTCGGACCCTGAGCTCAAAGAGGCAAAAAATCGTTGGTTTCTGACTATATAGGTAAGTAGTTAAGAGGATAGCCAGCAGGGCAGGGTGACCGACGATGAGTGCTTGATGCCATTTCATTGGTCCAGGCCTGACCGCCTCCATCCACCGACGACCACCACCGAGAGCGAGCCCCGATGCGGCTAGGCTTGTGACTAAGCAACCTCAGCGCTCGCCTCTTTATCACGTGCCACCAAAACGTCACAACCCCGCCTTGAATAAGTGCCAAGAGGAGTGTTAGCAAACGCAGTGCGACAGACTCCACCACTTCCTTCATTTCGCACCACTGTATCTCCATAGTGGTAGAAGATAAAAGCAACCCCCTCGCTCCTCTGATGGGTGTGCGGTAGCCCTTCGTTCGCCTCTGGGATCACCTCCCTTCGTCCGCTCCCACCATGCCCAACGCCGGCTTCCTCACAGACGATGCCGTGGCTGCGAGGCTCGTCCTCGAGGCACAAGGCGGAGATGAAAGGTGTGTATACTCTTCCGGTAAAGCGGCCCCTGGTTTGTGTTCGTCGCGGAGTCGCGCTGCGGGTCACCCACCGGACACTGACTGAGACACTTGCTGCTCGCAGACCTGGACACAAGCCGAAGCCAAACACCCGATTCCTCCGAAACGTCATCAAGACGACGGAGAGCCACAACGCGGCGCTCCTAGCAAAGGAAGCCGCCGAGTCCCAAGCTCGCCTGCGAGAGCTGAGTGACTCTGAGGAGAAGGAGCAGCGCCGACGCCGTCCTACCCTTCAAGACACATGCCGCCGCCAATTAGGCGATATCTTCGCAATCCTACGCGGAAGCGAAGCCAACTCCAAGAAGAGGTCCGATGATAAGGACAAGGACAAAGAAGATAGCAACCACAAGAGAGGCAGACGAGATCGATCGCCGCGTGAGGGCAGGGGCAGTCTGCACAAGCAGTCATCAAGCTCGAGGAATAGGCTTTTACATGATGACGACAGAGGTGACGACGAGGCTCGCAGGAGGCCGTCACGCCGGCCCCGCCACAAGGAGAGAGACTCGCGCAGCGGCAGGGGAGAAGAGAGAGAATCTCGCCACCGCCACCGCTCACGAGAGAGGCGCTCTCGCCGCCGCCACCGCTCATCATCACCACGAGACGACGACTACGACGACCACGACCGTGGCCGGCGTCGGTCGCATCGAGATCGGTCACCACTACGCAAGAGGGGCCGGGACCGGGACCGGGGCCGGGATAGGGACAGACAGCAGGACGACATCGCATACGATCTGATCAAGTCGTCTCCTGCGGCGTCCACCACCCACTACAGGTCAAAGCAATACGGCAGGCTCAGCATCGACGACGACGTCGAAGACGGCGGAAACACCAGCGACCCGCTCGAGGAGCTGATCGGCCCCCGCCCCCCAGCACCACCCGCCCGGGGCCGGGGCGCCACCGCCCGCTCATCAGGCATCGACTCCCGCTTCGAGGCGTCGTACGACCCCAGGACAGACGTGCAGCCGCCAACACCAGAAGACCTCCTCCCCAGAAGCAACGCAAAGACTACCACCATTACTACTACTACTACTACTACTACTACTACTACTTCTACTACTACCGACGGCGACTGGGAGGACGCCGCCGAGGCCTTCCGGGACCGCCAGCGCTGGAAGGCGCAGGGCGCGGCGCGGCTGCGCGCGGCGGGATTTACGGACGAGCAGATTCGCAAGTGGGAGGCGAGCGAGAGACCACCGGGGAGTGACCAGGGGAACCTCGATGACGTCCGCTGGTCTAAGAAGGGTGAGCTGAGGCAGTGGGATCGCGGAAAGTTGGTCAATGCTGATGGGTCAATCTCTACTGCGCCCGAGTGGGCGGTTGAGAAGAAGTGAGAGGTCTATTTTCTGTCTCTTCGGATCTAACACCCGCCGACGCGTGGGTACAGAGGATCTTCCCCCCAACAAACATGGCACACGTAACTCCGCTATAGTTCTTTTCTTACTAGCATATGGGTGCTGGGCGTTATTTTGGCAATGGGCATATACCAAGAAACTCTTTGGGTGGCTGGGGATATTGGGGTCGGAGGGATTTCTTTTCCTGCTCTAGTAGTATGATGCCAATCTACCTAACGTCCTCGGAACATTACTTCTGTCCACTACTACCTACCTACTACCTTCTCCCGCTGAGATGTTGCGTTGAACTGCCATTGCGCTGGGATACTACGTAGCAGTGGGAAGCTCTCCTTCCCGAGACGTCGACCACGGCGTCATGCAGGGGTGTCCGAACTGGAGCGCGGATGGTAGTCCCTGTCGTCCCTCTGTCAAAGTCCACGAGCACAACAATTTTGAACACGAGGTTTCTCACGCAGCTGGTTCCGGGTTGACTGACACGACACAGATGGCGGGTAGTTACATATATATGTCCTCAATAAGGTGGTGCGGAGCAAGGTCGCGGCGGCGGCGGCCGACGCCGTCTCCGACTTCGCACCGGCTGGCTGAACAACCACCCGGGAGGCGATATCGGGTGCAATCAAGTGAGAGGAGAAGAAGAAATCAGACCATCTCGGTGTGGCCGACTGAGTCGCGGCGGTGGTGGCCGACGCCGTCTCCGACCTCGCACCGGCTAGCTGAACACCACCCGAGAGGCAATATCGGGTGCAATCAAGTGAGAGGAGAAGAAATCAGGCCACCCCGTCGATATCTCCGTCGGCCACAACGAGATGCCGGGCGGTCCCGGAAGCGAAGTATGTCGTGTCAGTCGCATCTTTTCATTGTCATCGTCGATCACGATCTGAACGGGTTGGGATACGAGCGCAACGGGCGCTTCGAGCGGTTAGAGATGGGTCCGGGCCGGTCTCGGCCGAAACTTCATGCAGCGGGCAGAGCATATCACAAGGAACGGGTATGTATGGTTGCGAAGGGGCACAGGATACGACGGGAGATCGGGGGGCGGAAATCGAGGAGGCGAGAGTGAGTCCATAATGGAGGTATTACGGACGGTCTGCACCCACAGCTGTGAAAGGCAAGGCAACCGGCAAGGCAACCTTGAGGTGACTATGGACGAGGGCAGTGCAAGGAGTCAGAAGGGAGCCGTCATGCAACGTTGAGCGGCGCTTCGTGTCTCCTTCCTGTATTGCTCTGCCTTGCATCTGGAGCCCTCAGTCGCCGACGGAAGGACCACCTGTAGAGTTCGGCCAGCACAGCTCCCGAAATTGATGCCTTGGCCAGTGCATCGATGCCCAGCCGGCACTGTCACGGCCGCCGACGATCTCAGGGCCGAGGCCTTTGTGAGAAAGGATAGACGGGTGCTCTGTGGCTAGGACCACGCGCCCTGCTGTTGTAGAACATGTTTGTTTGAACCGTCCGCCCCGAACGGTTGCGCGAACGCATCGATGAACAGGTACAAACTTGTATTGACCGACAAGCGGAGGTGGCAAACATGATGGGGATACTTGTGCGAGAGGGGAAGTCTTTCCTCTCCGACGGACCCGAGGACGACTGGGGACGGCAGTGGACCCAAGAATCTAGGAGAGACATGTCAAACATTTTACGTTGGTGAAACCGGCTGAGCCGGGGTCAAGGATTTGGTTGCATTTCGAGAGCAAATCTTTGGCTCCGATGCTGCATATGTATCTCGTCCCACCGCATTTCCCAAGCCGTAGGCCAAACGCCGTAGAATAGCTGACTGACTGACTGAGACCACAAATTTTCCGAGACCGTGTGAACAGGGGAAAAAAAAGAAAAAGGGATGGAGGTAGTAACTACCTCTAGTTGTCTAGGTAGCAACTAAGGCAGTCGGTGGAGAAGATAGAAGATATCTACCTGTCAATCTACGTGGAGACGATCACTACTCGTCATCCTCCTCCTCCTCATCGCCATCGGCGCCCTCGCCGGCCTTGGCCTTCTTTCTCCGGACGCGGCCGGGGCGGCCCCCGCCGTAGGGTGAGGTCATAGAGAAGTCGATGTGCTTCTGCGAGTCCAGGCGGACGATGAACGAGGGCACGTTGACGATCTGCTTGCCGACGCGGATGTGGCGCTGGCGGATCAGCACGCGGGCGTGGTGGATCGTCTTGGCGAGGCCTAGCTTGTAGACGCAGGTCTGCAGGCGGCGCTCCAGGAAGTCCTCGACCTTCAGGGCCAGCACGTAATCGAGCTTCATGCGCGACTCGTCCAGCACGCCGACGCGGACCAGGCGGCGAATCAGCGCGTTGCCCTCGAAGAGGCGCTTGGGGTCCTTCTCTTCCAGGGTGAGAAGTTGACTGTTTCGGGGAGACGGGCCAGGGTGGTGGGTTGTTTGTGGTTAGCTAGGTGGTTCCCTGCTTTTTGTGTTTTCTCCCACCGATGATGCTATGTTCCCCATCTTGTACGCTTCCTATCCTCGGATTTTTGAGGAGAGAGGGAACTGGAGAGGCGGGCGTACCGGGCAGCACGACGGATCTTGGACAAGGTGAGCTGGACGCGCCAGACCTCACGCTTGTTCTTCAGGCCGAACTCGCCGACGAGCTTGAGCTCAGAGTCCCTGTTGGATCGCGGCACATCTTGTCAGCTCCTTGGTTCACTATCGACTTAAGCAGAGACAAGCTACTGCTCATTGGCCCTAGTGCTCAACAAGGAAGCGAGAGAGGAGGGGGGCAGGCATTTACAGTCGAGCGGCCTCGAAGGGACGACGCGGCACCCTGGAGAAGAGAGACAATGTCCGAAATGTTAGCAATGCGATCGATCGATTGTCACTCTGGCGATTCTTTCCATGGGATTGGGAAGAAGGGAAGGGAAAACTTGCTTGGCCGTCTTGCTGTAGGAGAGAGGCGCCATGGTCGTCGATCTGGCTGGAGGATTGTTGAAGGTATTCTCAACTCCAGAATCGAGCTCGAGTGGTTCGAAAAAAAAGGTGGGATAATAAAAACCGCCGTCCAAGCAAAAATGTTGTGTGCGTGGGTCGCGAGAGAGCCTCCGACCGGATTTTCCTCGGCGGGGCCGAACAGGACCGCGGACCAATCAGGCACACTGATGCCGAAGCCCTAATGGGGAGTCGTCCTCGATTGACTAAGCCGTTTTGGGTCCACGCCAATCCGGTCCGCCAATCACGGACCACCACACAAACTTGGGCGAAATTTTGGCGAGGACCTTTGAACAGGGCCTTTCACAACACCGCATCATCACCTCTTTCCCCTCCTCCTCCTCGACGACACCGACCACATTTTGACAACCCAAGAAATACCGTCACGATGGGTCACCCTGCCGGTCTTCGCGCAGGCACTCGATATGCCTTCTCTCGCAATTTCCGCGAGAAGGGCATGATCCACCTGACCACCTACTTGAGGCAGTACAAGTACGTTTTCCCGACGCGCCCGATCGTATCCACGACCGTCGCCCGGCGAGGGCTTTCTGGATTAGAATTGAAGGAGCTTGACAGCTCAGTGGCTAACCTGTTTTTTCTGTTTTCTTAGGGTCGGCGACATCGTTGACATCAAGGCGAACGGTGCTGTTCAGAAGGGGTAAGAAAGAAGCGAACCACTCCTCCTCCTCCTCCTCCAAACACGAACAATCATACCGTCCACACCAGGCTACCTCAATCAACGAGCACGAATTGGAACGCGTTGGAAGGGTCTCAGCCAGGAGGGCGGCGCTGTGTTGAGAATGGCGACGATGCGTGAGGGAATGCAACAACGAGAGGAGGAAAGAACAACAAAACCAGGTCGAAGGAGCAGTGACGTTGCTAACACCCTCTTCTCCCGATCAACAGTATGCCCCACAAGGTCTACCACGGCAAGACGGGCGTCATCTACAACGTGACCAAGTCCGCGGTCGGCATCATCATCTACAAGAAGGTCAAGCACCGGTACATCGAGAAGCGCATCAACATCCGGATAGAGCACATCTCGCCCTCGCGCTCCCGCGAGGGCTTCCTGCGCCGCGTCAAGGAGAACGCCGCGGCCAAGATCAAGGCCAAGGCCGAGGGCCGCCCCGTCCAGGTGAAGCGCCTGCCGCTCATGCCCAGGGAGGCCACCACCATCTCGACCGCCGAGAACAAGGTCATCACCCTGACCCCCGTCCCTTACGAGACGTACATTTAAAGGGGTTGCGACGTTTTGGGGAAGGAAAGGAAAGGAAAGGAAGGGGTGTTTTTTTTTTCTTTTCTTGTTTTGGTCTTTTCGGCTGGCTGTCGGATTCTCGTGGACTCTCTCGGGAGAGGAGGACGCGAACGTAAACAAACGGTGGCTTGATACTACTACTTCGTTTTTCTACAACTCCCGTCTACAACTCCGGTCTGCATGGTGTTCGTCTGTTTATTTTCTTACAAGCCAAGGGAAAACGGAAAGAAGTTTTGTCTTGCATGGAAACCGGCATGGGCACGGGGAAATGAGGAATTGTTTGCCTTGGGACTTTGGTGATGAGCTATATCCAAAAAGAGACCAATGGCAAAATCTATTGTTGACTGACTTATCCGTGAATGGACTCGTAGCTCTTGGATGTCGAGCCTCGTCAATCATAGATCACAACGAAATGAACACTGAACAAACATGGCAAATAGGAAAAGCAAATAGATTCCAATTTGGGGTTTCAATATCATTCAGTCATCAAAAAGCCTTCCTGTCACCGAGTGAAGTAGAAGATAAAAGAGGGAAATAGAAGTAATCACCATCACTGCCACTGACTCGACCACTCAACCCACAAAACAGCACACGGGACTTTACAGTCAGTCTCTGACCCATACATCCCATCCCACTGCTTTTTCCGTACACGGTTACATAATTCAGGCGGACAGAGTGAATGAGAAAGAACAAAGCGAGAACAGGGAGAGGGAGACAGCTGGTAAGTATCTTATCTGGGGGATATTGTGAAGCTAGGAAAGAGTTATGAGAGTCCAAGCTAGAGGAGAATAGTGATTACGGAGAAGAAAAAAAGAGCTTCAAAGGCAACGAGCTAAGCTAAGATAGAATAGCTGAAGTAGGAGAGGTAAGAAAGAGGGAAGAAGATATCCCTGTAGTGTGTTGTATGTGCAAGAGAGTGTGGGTTGTTTTCATTGACGGCGTTAAGGAAAAATCCTAGGACAGACGGATACAAACGAGGAAAACAATGCAGAGAGAGAGAAAGAGAGAGAGAGAGAAAATCAAGGTCAAGAAAGGGGGGTTCGGGAGCGACAGGTAAGAATGGAAAGGACATGAAGATGGATGGAATTGGATAGTTGGAGTGCTAGTAGTTTTGCTTGACGAAGCGGTGGGGTGTTTCCGGATTGAAAATCCGGGGGTTTTTGGTATTATGAATAGGAAGAGACGACGAGATGGATAAGAAAAGAGCAGTGAGGAAGAAACGAGTTGGATAAGAAACGAGCAGTACAACGAGATACAGAAAACAGCGTGAACAGATGATGATGTAAGGAAAAGGAGTGAGTGTATGGGTTATGATTTGGTGGTCGGTTGGTGTATACCAACATTGACCAGCCAGTCGTCTTGAACCTCTTGAACCTCTTGAACCTCTTGAGCCTCTTGATTCGGTTGGTCGTTCGGTTGTGGCCTATTATTGATCACGCCCTAAACTTGACGGTTCCCATGGGCGTGGGCGTGGTGGAGGGTCCGGCAGCGCTGTTGTTGGTGGAAGGGTGGCGGCTATGATGATGATGGTGATTATGGCTGTGGCTACCACCTTTCCTAGAGAGGGTGCCGACGTCATGTTTACCTGAAGAAAGTAAAAATGTTAGCATCGTTGTCGAGCTTGTCGAGCTTGTCGAGCTTGTCGAGCTTGTCGAGCTTGCGAGCGAGCGAGCGAGTGGGTGGGTTGGGAGTAGCTTTAGGTTCTTCTGGTCTTACCATCACAGCAGGCTCGGACGTTCTCGAGCCTATCGGACTCCCGATCCTGCTGCTCGTACACGAGCCTCAAATCCTCCGCGCTGTCGTGGACCACGCTCGCCTCGTAGATGCCCGCGGCGGCGCTCTGCCTCCCCCCTCCAGCAGTCGCAGTAGTACTGCTAGTAGAGGCGACGCCACCGCTGCGACCTCGCAGGGTGCTGCTGAACGTGCCCGACCTCCAGTAGCCGCTGAGCCGGCTGAGCGTGCCCATGGGCGGGCGGTTGGCCGACGACGACGACGTGGCGGCGGACGGCGTTGCGCTCCCCGTGGTCGCCTTCTTGTGGTGGGTGGGCGTCAGCGTGGGCACGTCGAGCGAGATGCTGCGGTTCGTCATGGCGGGCGACTCGCCGCGGGTGGTGCGCGAGTTGTACGACGACAGCGACGGAGGGGGGCGCGGCCTGGTCGCGGTGGTGATGGTTCCAGCACCACCACCCGTGGTGGCAGCGAAACGGGTGCCGACCACGGGCCGCCGGCCGAACTGGGGGTTGAACTCGTCGACGTCCTCGCTCGTGATGTGTCCCGCCATCTCCTCGGCGTCCGTCTGCCCCTCGGCGTTAGTGCGGAGCAGGAGGTACGAGAGCGCGTTGAACCACGTCTCGTGGCGCTGGCCCGTGGTGCAGGTGAACTTGACGGAGCGGCCCGGCGACAGGATGATGAGCGACTTGCGATGCAGGCCGGGCGGCATGGGGTTGTCGTCGGTGACCACGCGCACGGCCTCGATGGGCACGCTCTTGGCCCGCAGCTCGGAGCGGCCGCCGGCAGCGATCGACGGGTCGCGGTCGCTCCAGTACAGCGTGCGCGTGTACGGGTGCACCCAGAAGTAGCGGCGGTGGCGGTTCTCCGACATCTCGCCGCGGCCGGCCTTGCGGGTGTACTTCCACAGGTACTCGCCGATCATGGTCTGCGTGATGGCCTGGATCATGCGAGGGTCGGTGTTGGGGCCGAAACCGTGCGGGTCCTCCATGCCCACGCCCATGGCGCCGCCGTGCATGTTGAAGCGCGTGTTGATCTCGGAAGCGAAGGAGGACACCGACGACTGGCGGCTGCGGGCCGTGGTCCGCGCGGGCGAAGGCACATGCACGTCTGCCGTGCCGTGCGTGGCAGAGCTCATCCTGACGGCCTTCGGGGTTGGCGTGCCGACGTGGACAGAAGAAGAATCGACCGACACCGGCGGCATGGGTGGCCGCGACCCGCTCGGTGTGGGTGTGCGTGGCCGCGTGGCCGCGTTCTTGTAGGCCGACGCGGGGAGTGGTGGCGGGCCCATGGCGCTGATGATGGTGTCCTGACCACCGCTCGACGAGCCCGTCCGCGCCGCCTCGATGGCCTGCCTATGGTTGGGCGGCAATGGCGGCAGAGCCTCGTTGTGCACGGACAGGCGCCCGCTCCCAGCGCTACCGGGGCGCCGGATCGAGCCCGCGTCCGAGTCGACAGCGGCGTCGGCCACCCTGCCTCTGTGGGCGTGGCGGATGACGCTCGCCAGGCTCTCCTGCGACCGCTGGACGCGCACGGTGCCCGGCGTGCCCACGCTGGCGCCGAACGAGTCGGTCTGCCGGTGGTGGCCGGCAGGCTTCGCGCGCAGGTTCAGGATCTGGTCGATGGCGTCCGCCGTCAACGACGTCTGGGCGCTCTGGTCTACAGTAGCAACAGGCGGAGGCGGCGGCGGCTGCTTCCGCACGGGCTTGGCGTTGGTGTTGGTCGAGAGCTCCCTGAACGGCCGCTGGGATTCGGGCGTCTCGTTGAGCGGCGAGCCGCTTGGCGACTGGCGGGTTTCGTCCTCGGCAATGATGGGCGTCGAGGGGGACTTGGCTCTTCCGCGTCCAGCGACCGAGCCGAAGATCCCGTCGTTGGGTGTCCTGGGCCTCTCTTCGTCGCGGGGGAGGATGAAGGCGTTGCGCTTGGGGCTGCGCGGCGAGATCGGCTCCGTGTCTAACGAGCTGATGGTGGAGTATCCGAGCGACGGGATGAACAGAGGGCGCTCCACTGGTGCAATTGGCTCGACGTGTTGAGACGAGATGGCGGCCATCGACAGACGAGGGGGCAGAGGAGCCTTGGGCTCAACGGGGCTGATGGGCTCCACGCCTTGGGCTGCGATGCTCGACATTGACAGAGCAGGAGGTGGCACCTCGGCCTCGGCACGGGGCTGCAGCTCCTCGCCACGGATCTGAGAGAACGCCAGGGGAGGCTCCACGACCAAAGGCTCGACGAACTGTGTCTGAATACCAGAGAGCGACAGCGGCGCAGGAGCAGGGGGCGGAATCGGCAACTCCTCGATGGGCTCAACATCCAGCTGGGTGTGGACGGCCGAGATTCCCAAGCTGGGAGGCGGCAGAGTGGGAACGGCGACTGGGATCTCTCTGATTGGCTCCTCAATCGGATCAACATTGTGCATGTGCAGGGTTGAGAAGCCGAGAGACGGAGGCAGTGGCTGGGGCTCAGCAATCGGAGCCACGTTCTCCGTGGCGATCGACGACATTGTGAGTGCTGCCGGGACGACCGCGGGCGGTTCCGGTGCGTGAACTGGCTCGAGATGCTGCGCCTGGATCGACGACATCATCAGCGCAGGTGGAGCGGGAAGAGGGATCTCTGGCTCGCTGACGGGCTCGAGGTGCTCTGCCTGGATCGTCGTCATGGTCAACGCGGGGAGAGGGGTCTCCGGCTCGCTCACAGGCTCGAGGTGTTCCGCCGCGATTGAAGACATCGTCAACACGGGGGGGGGAATCACCGGCTCGCTGATGGGCTCGACATGCTCAGTGTGGATGTACGACATCGACAGATCCGGCACTGGCGTTTCCGGCTCGCTGATCGGCTCCGTCTCCAGGGCCTGGATGGCAACCACGTTGAGGGCAGGCGGAGGGGGGGGCAGGACCTCCGGCTCAC
Source organism: Ophioceras dolichostomum (assembly GCA_003049485.1). Taxonomy (NCBI): domain Eukaryota; kingdom Fungi; phylum Ascomycota; class Sordariomycetes; order Magnaporthales; family Ophioceraceae; genus Ophioceras; species Ophioceras dolichostomum. The sequence continues at coordinate 11,919 of PYST01000528.1, forward strand.
TGCGCGGCTCGATGTCCTCGGCGAAGATGTCCGAGACCATGAGCTGGACGGGCACAGGCGGGGCGAGGATGGGAGTTGGCACGTCGCCCAGACGAGGAGGTGATGTCGGGGGCGACGGGAACAGCGCGAGCTTCGCCTCGAGGTCCGCGTCGTACTGCGCGCCAGAGTCGCTGTAGGGGAAGGTTGACGTGGACAGCGGCCGCGCAGAGGACGACTCGTAGTCTCCGTCCCGGTCGCCGCCGGTCTCGAGCCACGATGTGCCAGGGTCAGGGCCGTTCAGAGACCTCGACATGGACATGCCAGCCATGCCAGCCATGCCAGCCAGCGGCGCGGCAATCACCGAGTCCATGGACATTGGTCGCTCGCTGCGGAGGGGCAGGTCCACGACCGTGGCGGGCGACGTCGGGGAGGCGGCGGCGAAGTCGACCGGGTCGGTCATCATTCCGGCGTCCACCATGACGGCCTTGGGCAGGGGCGGCACCTCGGGCGCGGGCGAGACCGTCCGGCGGGCGATGGACGCGGGCGTCACGGACCGGACGCTCCTCCTGCTGGGGGTGACACCGCCCACCGACTCCTCTTCCGAGCCGTCCAGGTCGCCCAGCTCCGCGAACAGGCTCTGTCCGGCCGCGGGCTGGGGCGTGCCGCCAATGCTGCTGCCCTCGGCATAGCTCATGGGGCTGCTCTGGAGACCGGGGAGACCGGGCTCCTCGCTCGCCTGCCTGGAGCGCCGCGAGAGAGCGCCGCGGCTGACCCGGAGCCGCATCCTCTGCTGCTGCTGCGAAACCGTGGGGGTCCGGCTGACCTCGGTCATTGTGTAGTCTTCCTCGTCGGCGGAGGTGGACGCCGTGCTGTGGAACGAGTACCGGTTGCGCGTGTCCCTGAGCGCGAGCGACGGCGGGCGCCGCATCCGCGACAGGCCGCGGGACTGGTCCTCGGTCTCGGTCGCCGCGTCGTCATCATCAGACAGCTCCTCAGCGCCGGTCTGGAAGTCCTCGGTCTCTGTGGCACGCTCGTTGGCAGTCTCGAACGCCGCATCGCTGGTCTCGTGGGCCGTCTCGAACTGGTCGGCGTCGCTCGCCTCGGCCAGAGTCGGCATGTCCCCGATCGACGGGTTATTGCGCACAGAAGAGGAGCCGGAGTGGGGGCCGGAGCGGGACGGGCTCACCGGGCTGCCGGAGTCGGGTCCCTGGTCCTCCCAGTTGGGGTCGTCGAGGTATATGTCGCTCCGGCTGTGGCGCAGGCCGCCGAGCTGGCTGGGCTTGAGGGGCTTCTTGAACTCGCGCGAGTCCACCTTGCGGCTCCGCTTGCCGGACGCGCTCGACGGGTCGCCCCTCATCTTCTCGAGCTCGTCGCGCGCGTCCTGCAGCATGCGCTTCAGCTCCAGCTTCTCCGTCTTCTCGCGGTGCACGTTGGTGCGCAGGCTCTGGATCGTGCGCTGGGCGTGGTGGAGCGAGGTCTTGAGCGTCTCGGACTCCATCATCGAGTGGCGCGGGGTGCCCTTGACCGGCGAGGGGGGAGGAGAGTGCTCCGGCGTCACGTTGTCGGCCGCCGTCTCGAAGTCCTCGTCGCTCATCCCCCCGGCTGCTTCCCGCTCCAGGATCCTCCCTCTCTGCATGGAGAAAGCCTTGGCGAGCTCCTGGTTCTGGCTGGTGAGGTCTTCGATCTTGCGCTGCATCGTCGATCTTTCGCCCTCCGCCATAACGACGCTGCGCTTGACCGTGCCGAGCTCGATGTCGTGCTGCTTGACGGCCGCGACGTGCTCGTCGACCAGTTTCGCGTGCGTCACCTTGATTTCGTCCAGCTCCCTCTGCGTGGAGTTCTTATCGGCCTGGAGGATGCTTAGCGTCTGGGTGAGCTTCTTCTCGCGCTCGGCCGCCTCCTTCTGGATCGCGATGAGCTCGTGGATCTGCGTCTCCAGGTTCCAGTTCTCGTCCTTGTAGCGATGCTCGCTCTCGTCGAGCGTCTTGACGCGCTGCTGGAAGCCTTCCGCCTCGAGTTCGAGCTTCGACTTCTCAACCTTGAGGTCCCTCAACTCCTCTTCTCGCTCGGCGAGCAGCGCCTGGAGGTTCCGGACTTGCGATATCAACGACGTGCTGATCTCGGCTGCGAACTCGATGTCGTGTATCCTGTTCGTTGGTTGGTTGCGCAGCTTCCGGTTGGGCACGCTGAGCTTCGTGGGGGATCCCGTGGCTTGACTCTCGAATTTAGACGGGCTCACCGATCGCTGCGTTTGCGCGTTGCGCGTAGGCTCATCGTTAGCACTCCGATCCATTGCACGGTTACATGAGTTTCCCAGGCGAGATTCAAGGGGGCAATATAGGTGGCACGCAAAGGCTATATGAGATCGATATGGGATATAGAAAGACGGGAAGAAACACGACAAGCTACTTACCCTACCACCCTTCCCTTCAGGAGCGAAGGGCGATCCAACAGCGGCCTCGTTGCTAGGAATCCTCTGCTTGGGGAGAAAAGCCCGGGCGCTCTCTCTGGCCACTTCGTTGTAGTCCCTCTCCATGTCGGCCAGCTTCTTCCTCAGGTCGGTCGTCATCTCGCCCTGCGCCTGGAGCTGCTCCACGTCCTTGAGCCTCTCGGCGAGCTGCTTGCGCTGCTGCAGAAGCGCGGTGCCGAGCTTGCCCGCCTCCTCCATGCGGCGGTCGGTGTCGGCGAGGTGCGCCTCGAGAGCGCGTCTTGCCTGGTCTGGCGAGGCACCAGGACCCATGGCGAAGAGCTGCGTGTCGAATGTTGAATATCGGTGGTGGTTCGACGCGCCCGCGCCCGGGGGCGACACGAATGGATCGTGTTCGTCATCCCCCACCGCTCCGGTGCCGGGCTTGCGAGACGCAATTGGGCCCGCCATGGCGGAAGCACACGCGACTTGCAAAATAGAAGTTATGCAAGAAGCAAAACCATGAATAGATCAAAAGAAGCCAATAAGTATGGTTGGTTGGTGTTCAAGATGCCGTTCCGTCTGTTGAGGGCTTGAGGAGGTGAAGAAACACGGGTTCAGGAAGCTCGGTGCTGCTCCAATGTTTCCTGCAATGCAGCTGCAATGTTGCTGCGAAAGGTCTCTCGTCTCGTCTCGACGCCCCTAGTCTTCTTCCCCCACCAGCCGAGAAGCTAGCGTTGAGTATGCAATGGCGAGGAGGGACGGTCACCGCCGAAAGAACAAAGGCAAAAAAGAGACTCTGGAGAGAGGTGGTTCGAGAGATGCAGGTGGATGAACGACGATGGTCAAAGTTTGTCTGTGTTCTTGTTTGTCGGTGAAACTTTTTGCTCCTTGTTTTCGCAACCAAGCTCACTAACTCGTCGAGCTTGGGGGTGTTGTTATGGCGGTGTCCGGACCCTAGGCGACAAAAACAACGCGACTCCCACGGAGGATGAACCGAGCCAAGCTGCGCGAGCTGCGCTGTTTGGTTTGCTTGCTGCTTCCTGCAGGAGGGAGGGTGTACCTTGTGAAGGAATGCAGCGCGCTTCTGCAGTGTTGTGGTGGTGTTGTGGAGATCGGACGTGAGATATGTGGCTTTCCCTGTGGAGGCCGATACCGATCTTTGAGGAGGCAGTGAGGGGAGGAGCCACAACCTACCACGCTGAGTTGACGCGCCTTTGGAGCGCTACTGCAGGTCACGGAGCCACTGAACCAGAAACCAGACGGCCACTAACAACCCAAAAAGAGTCACACACAAACCCACAAGCCTGAAGCTCGAAGCTACCAAGTTGGAAGGAAGAAAGGAACAAGCGCAATGACGCCAAAACAGAGAAACGAAAGTAAATAGAAACCAGTAAAGATAGGCAAGGAAGGACGAAGAGGAAGAAAGAAAGAAAAAGAACCCAGTCAGCAGAGAGACAAGGGCACAAGGAATCGAACGAAGGAAGGGAAAATTTTTGCACGGAAGGGTTGGTGATTCAACGAACGACAAAGTGGGCTGGGGAGAGAAAGTCTAACTATTACGATTATGCCCCGATCATCAGCCAGGCTCGCACAGGCGTGTGAGATAAACTGGTCATCGATAGGCGGAGAAGGCAAAAAGGAGTGCAGAGAGAAGAGAGGGGAAGCCAGGAATCCAAGCAGCAGCGAGGAAGGCCACGGGTCTGCTGTGGACGCTTTGTGTTGTCTCGAACTGTCTCGTGAAAAAGAACGCGGACTAGAAGTTGGTGAGGAAAAAAAAGGGAAGGAAGAAGCTCAACTCCGACTTCTGGTGCAAAAGCCAACAGGTTTTGTTGATATCCTGGCACGTCTGTGAGGACCTGGTCCCCGGCAAACACGCGATGGTCGGTGGACCAGGGCAAGGATCCAGGAAGCTCACCGAGAGAGCGTGAGCTCAGGGTGTTTAACAAACGGTCCTGTTTTGTGCTTCCATCAACACAAACATCACGAACGCAGCATTTATGTAAATCTCCAACAGCCTCGTGTCATCAAAGGAGGTTCTACGAAGGAGAGAGAGCTCATTACCTATCAGCGAAGTAAAGATGCACCCGCCGGCGGGGAAACATCCTGCCCTAAGAGAAGCTAGGTAGGTACCTAGGTACTTTGATGTTGTAGAACCGTTCATAGGACTACGGCACGGAGCTACCACATTCATATTGTGCATATTTTGTGAAGGCCTTTGCAATCAACCCTCATCGACGGGGTGCTACCACCAGCGCGAATTTGTGCGCTGAGACACGTCCACAACCGTAATACCTTGAGACATTAAAGCTCCAGGGAAAGTAGTCTCACAAACAGTCTCACAGGCAACTCGAGCTGTTCTCCTTTCAAATCAAAGAGACGGGAGGGCCACAAAACGGGTAGTTTCGTGCTTCGTTCATGCGCCGCGAGGGACGAGAGATCATAGGGCAGGCTATTCACGCACTCCGAGATTCCAACCAAACGCCAGGCAGGGGTAGGTGGGCGACGGGATCTGGTGGGCTTGAAGCCGTTGTTGACCCGCAGGCACAGGGCACAGATCGGGGATTCGACTTCCTTGTTTTGTTTCTTTTAGTGTTGTTTTCATCACGGGAAGGGGCACTGAACAGAGCACAGACAAGATGATCAGTTCCTCTTCCGCCTCAGCACTAACCAAGCCTTTACTGTGTATTTCTCGGCATCGATGTGTGCGACAAAGAATTTTGTCGTTGGTGTCGAGAAACATCTCCCGTGTTTCTGTCTTCCAGATCGACGCGTTCTGGGGGAAAATATCAAGCTTGGTTCCATTCAGATGAAAGAGCTGTCGTGCATGAATGTTGCCAATTTCAGACGAATGAGGGGCGGGGGAGGAGCTTGGAGTCAGACCTGGGGTGCTGCTTTCCTAATTTGAAATGGCGGTCCAATCAAATGAGTCGGTTAAACAGATACTATAATCTTGTGTCTATTGCCAGCTACAACTCAAGTATTGCGTTAGCTGAGAAGCCGATGGAATGCCGAAAATCTTATCGTTTGTCAGCCACATCGTGGCGTGAAGCTATTTTCATGGCTGTGGCGGTTCTTGTGACTCTCTCCCAGGATCCTCCTTGATTGACTCTTTTGGAGCCTCATTTTTCTCTGACAACCTCTGTCGTAAAGAGGGGAGGGAAATCATTTTGTAAACATTTTGTTTGCATCATTTAGATCACGCCGCCATGGACGAAAACACTGCTGCCGACGCTGCGCCAGTTGCAGTCTTCAAGAAGCGTGGCGCCAAGGGCAAGACGAACATCAGAAAACGACCAGCGACCCCTCCACCAGCGAACAACTCCGACAGCGACAGCAGCTCCGATTATTCATCATCGGCAGACGAGTCTGGACAGAGAGTCAAGCGGAGGAAAAAGAACCACGGCATCAGTGCTACGGCGTCATCTCGCACCGGCTCCTTGACAACCGGCGGTCCGGACCTCTCTGCGACGGTGTTCAAGGCCGACAGGAGCGTCCTCATCACGGACACCAACGACGCGACGAAGGGCAACTGGTACGGCGCAGAGAATAGGAAGACCGCCAAGTCAAAGACAAAGACTCAAGACGACGAGGCGGCGCCACCCCCTGCCCCGGATGGCTTGTACAGAGGGCTGGCGAACAAGGCGACGTTCGTCCAGAAGAACCCCAACGCCCCGACAAGGACCGTGGGGCCCATGAAGGCCCCCACGAACATCCGGACCATTACGATAACGGACTTTGCGCCAGAAGTTTGCAAAGACGTAAGTCAATCAATCCAGCTGCCCGACGCCGTCTACAGGAACTTCGCTCCTTCACATCATCATCCACTTTTCACCGCTCGTATTCTCCATTGCGGTGATTCATTCATCTAGATCATGCTAACTGATTTGATTATTCATTCGTTCACCGCTTCAGTACAAGCAAACGGGGTTCTGTGGCTTCGGCGACAACTGCAAGTACCTGCACGCGCGGGAAGACTACAAAGCAGGGTGGCAGCTAGACCGGGAGTGGGAGAACGTCACCAAGGGAAAGAAAAACATCGGCGGGACCGTGGTGGCGAGCGCTGGTCAGAGGGCAAAAGTGGCGGAAGACGCCGACGACTACGACGAAGCAGAGGACGCCCTCCTGGAGAGCATCCCGTTCGCGTGCGTCATCTGTCGCGGGGCCTACAAAGACCCCATCAAAACTCGCTGCGGGCACTACTTCTGCGACTCGTGTGCGCTGAAGCGGTACAGGAGGGACCCGACCTGTGCTGCTTGCGGTGCGGACACCTACGGGTCGTTCAACAACGCGGGACGTCTCCAGAAGCTGCTGGACAAGAAGAGGGAGAGGGCCGCGAGGAGGAGGCAGGCTGCGCTAGAGGCGGGGGAGGAGATGAGCGACGAGGAGGAGGGGGAGGAGGG